>JAOTRO020000001.1:3375304-3390758 GCA_028566515.2 Pyracantha coccinea | reverse complement strand
ACGAACGTCCTTCAACATACTCAGCAAAAGGATGGTCGTCATAAACAATTCCGACTTTTGTTATTCAACAAAATTACGATATTCGAAACGAAACAACTTTTAAGTGAATGGTTCCCATTTAAAAAAAATGGAATTAGTTGTGAGGCTCAGATCTTATCGAACTTCAACTCTGAACCGTTTATCTTTTAAATTGCACCTCATAGACCATATATATTTGTAAAATATTAGCCAAATTAAAAATATTTGAGACATCTAATTGAGTTTAAAGAAATCGACGAACACTTCGTTTTATTAGAAACAATGAAATTTCATCGTGATAATTAAATAGGCAAATAATTTCGGATTGAATTGAATTTTTACAATGATAATCTATGAATCGAGACTTACAAAATAGATGGTTTGGATCATTAAACTTCAATATATATATATATATATATATATATATATAATATTGAGATAGGACCAAGGGACAAATTTTGACAAACATTTTACATTCCTTTATAGTCTTTAGACCTTATAACATCCAACGGTCTTGACTAAGAGTGATGCGAAGATTTTTAAACATTAAATGACTTGGATGATGATGTGGATTTTAACTAATAATAAAAACACTATTTCTTATTGGTCAAGATGATAAAAATTTATGGATGTCTAATTTTATTCATATGTGTATTCTTTTATATTTGTTTTTTTTACAGATGGAGAAGTAATAACTAAATGCTCCATTTCAAGTGCAGAGTGATTTAATTGTATAATTCAAGTAAGGTGGCCATCGCTAATGCTTTATTTCATTGGCATACCGATTATAACATATGTAAATGACTAAATGTTTAAAATGCAATACAATTTTGCTTAAGATCACATACTTAGGAGTGCATAATGATATCGATTAAGAAAAGACTTCGTGCATGCTCGTTAGCTTGTGCAGAAAAAATAATAGAAATAAATAAATGATTACAAAGAATTTACTCCTAAACACTATTAAAAAATTAAGCTAAATTAGGTATATAAACACCTTTAGTGTCGTCGAAACCATGTTTGATACAAATCCCTTATTCGATTTTTACATAGACAAAATAACATAATAATAGATTTTGGAAGTGGTGTGTAGGCTCCGTCCACAGGATACACATCTTTTCGATTCCCTTTTCTTTTTTTTTTCTTACCTTCAACAAAAAAGATTATTATTTATAGAGGTGTGTTATCCAACTCTTTTTACTTTTTCACACATCTATTTTTAATTTATATTATTTGATATTATTTAACGCAGTCGATTCGATGATTGCAAATTAAGAGAAGGTGTAAAAAGTAAAAATAAGTGTGTGGATAGCAAACCCATATTTATATTACAAGTGTCGAGAAAATTGAAGTAATGGCTCTAGTTGAGTTAAGCTATTGCTACAATATTTCTCATTTGGTTTTCCATGTTTGCTCCTTCATTTCAACCTCACGTGCGTGCATGTGACTCATTTGAACGGAAGTCTTATGGAGTTGAGGAAAATAACTAAAGCTGCACGTTTTGATGAATTAAGGGACCAACAATCACGAATTTTTAATTGAGAGAGTATTAATTCAGTTAAAATTGAGAGACTATTTCTATAATTTGCTCTGCCAAAGCATGGTATTAGAGAGTGGGTCCACTCCATTTTGATTGGTTGAGAGAATTGCTGCAGGAAGAGCAGCAGCAAATCAGCAGGGTGGGGAACCTGGTTATGTTTGGAACCAAACTTGCAGATCTCCCGAGCCTCCCAGGACACGCGACTTCACCTGATTGGCAAGGTTTTAGATGTGACATTATAGTTTAATACCATAGTTTTATCTTCATTTATTTATTTTCGAAGGGGACAATCGAAACAAAATTGAGAGTTGGGACATGGGTTTCGTAATTACGATTGTACTACTTTTATATCTTTTTAATATGCATAAAATCCCAACTCATAATTTTCCTTGATTCATAATTTTACAAAAAAATAATTACGATATTTTCAAGAGAATTCAAACTCGAACGCATAAGAATAACATATACAACCTAACTAATGTGGTTATATGTGGTAAACTTTTTAGGTCTAATATGGTTCATTACTAACGCAACAATTGTTGGTCTAGCTTAACCACTTATTGTTAAGTGTTGGGTTTTATCACAACAACATCAATGACATAAAGAGTGAAATCTATCAAATATTAATTGTGTATTAGATAATGTTAGGGACACTAAAATTTTAAACTAAATTATGTAAAGTAAATGATATTATTGTTGATGGTTGAATTATTACTTAAGTGTTAACGTGCTTATTTTTTATTGATAACATATCATTTTGTTTGCAAATTTAGTTTAAAAATTTAATCTCCATAATATTATCTTTGTATCTAATTATCATTTGTGTATTATTTGAGATGATTAATGAAATACCAATTTGCTTGTCAAAAAATAAAATAAATAAATAGAGGCGTGAAGTGAAAAGATAACTTTGTTGACTTTCTTAGTCTTTTAAAGTAAGGTTTGATGTGTACTTTTCTCTTTCAGTATCAAATGCATCACATTATTCAATGATGTGGTAAATATTACATCATTATGTGCAATATGTTAAATTGAAAGGAAAATGTGTTTTAAGATGAAAGAAAACAGCCTAAAAATTATGGATCTAATTCATACACAAAACCAAAAGTCCTTTCAAGCGAAAACATATGTAAACTGACATCTGAGAGATTTTTCATGTACCTATCATGTAGATCTCGTATGTAAATCCACACAAAACTAATATTGCTTTAGACTCTAGAAAAAGTTGATTCTTAAATTCTAAAAGTTTAATCATTATTACATAGATGAGTCGATAGACTACATTAGAAATAAATCTTACGCATGTCTTACATGTTAACGATTCAGATCTTTTATTCACATGAAATTACCAAATAAGGGGTGGGTGGGGTGTTAAGAGGTGACTATTATTAATTAAACAAGATTCAATAATCGTGACTTTACGAGAAATTATGAAGTGGTTGCGTATCAAAAGAGAAAAATGTGGTTATACACATTGCAAAGAAATTAAGAAAGATTACCTAGTGACAATCGCCTAATAAGAGTAATGAGACTTTATCAAGCGAGAAACTCACATGCAACATTTGGTTGTGTACAACAAAGTGATTCAAGTGATGCAGAGAGATGATTGCCAATAACTCTATTACAGTCTATATAGATGTGGTTAATGAATTAAACAGCTATATTAGAGATGTGGTGAGTAAGTTAAATGATTTTATAACAATAAGTTAAACAGCTATAACAGAGATGTGGTCAGCAATGTGCCCAAATTACAAAATACCTCAATTCCGGCAGCAATTGCAGATTAATTGCATCATCAATCACTACCAACGTGACCAATAAACAAACCATAATTAGGATATGAGGAAACACACAAGCAAATCCCAAACTGAATCCAAAATAAAATAAATAAAATAAAATAAAATAGGAAAATAACAGGTAGATATGGATTTTATACTATTATACGACAATCAACAATATAATAAGGGAGCTAAAATATTTACACACACTGAGAGGGGGGTCCAAGCGTGACTGTCAAATCTACATATACTCTCTCTCTCTCTCTCTCTCAAATTTTCAGAATTCAGAGGTGTTCTGTTCTGTTCTCTTCTCCTCTCTTTCTGTTCCGGAGATTCGATTCAATCGCCGATCTTTTGCAACGTTTCATCGGATTCCGTCGTCGTCTTCCTCCTCTTTCATTCAATCTCTGTCTTTTCGCAGACTAATGTTCCAGATTGCCAAGGTACGAATTTTATAATATTTTATTTTAAGTATTTGGAAAACCGGGTTGAATAAAAAAAAAAAAAACAGAAAAGGATGTCTCTTTTCTTTTTTTTAGCTGAATTAAATGTGTTTTTTGTATATTGAATTTATGGGTTTTGTTCAATTTTCTTCTGGAAACACATTGACCATATCGGGTTCTTGTTTTTCATCCAAAGTTCTAATCTTTGTTGTGAATTTTTGGAGTTTTTGGTTCTTCCCAAAATTTGGATTGTGAAGATATTTGTATTGTTGATGTTTGCAATTTTATAATTATTTATTAAAGGCATTATTCTTTTTCTTAGTTTATTTAGTATTGTTTTCCACTTCTGGAGTTTTTATTCTTCTTCAACTGCAAATTTTCATGCGCCTCTGATTTCCCAATTTGTCCATGTTTCTGCTATTTTTTGTTCTTTCAATTTCTTGTAAAAACCCAATTTAGAAATTTTATATTTTGGTTGATAACTTAACCCAATTGGGGTATTTAATTGATTTATTTGGGAATTAGCAGATTTAATTTAGTTCTCGTATTATTGTGGGTAAGGATCAAAGAATGCTGTTTGTGTCTGCAGTAGCAGTCCTCTCATGGCCTCATCTTCTCTGCATCATTGACCGAGTTTTTTATTTTTAATTTAATTTTTGGGTGTTTGAGATTCTTCTTTGGAAACTCTGAGCTTTAGGTGGGTTTTTTCTTAGTACATTATAAAAGGTTCCTTTTTATGGAAATGGGATCTGCCTTTTCCCATCTCATCATAAATAACGCAACAACAATAATAGTAAGTAAATAATAATAATAACAGCAAAACTCGTGTCTGTTATTTGATTCTCCTGTGAAAAAGAACCCTTGGAGGTCAATATTTTTTCCATAGAAATTGTCTCATGATACTCTTTTTTTTTTGTCTCTAAACACTCGTTAAAGTATAACCAAGGAACAAAAACAAGGTAAACAAGGTAGATAAGTGCAACACAAGGCGAAAACGAGAATACGGAAATCACTCTCCTACATTTTCTTTGCGTGTTTTGGTTATTAGTGCAAAGCATGTTCAGATAAGAGGTTATGATTAAGGGTGCGTTTGTCTGCTAGGTTTTAGTGGATTGGACTAAAAAAGTTAGGGAATTCTTATGTTTATTAGTCGGACCCAATTTAACGCGATTAGGAGGGACTCGCTCTCGCTGGAAGATCGAGACCCCCGGAAAGCGGAGGACTGCTAAGCCGCCTTCTAATCCCGTCCTCTCCCTTCTTCTACGCACCTTCGCACATCAGCCGCAGCAGCTGCTCCCTCGTCGTCGTCTTCTCCTTCGCACCTTCGCCCTCTCCCTTCTCCTTCCAACATGTAGACGATCGACGACGGACCTGCGTCGCTGCCGATGGTCTTCGTTTGGTGCTTTCTGCCGCCTCGTGAAATCGGAGGCCCAGCAAAGGAAAAGAAATACACAGAGGGAGTCAGTGTGTGATCTGAAGAAGAACGATTCTGCGTTGGATTTGGGTGCCCTAGCTTTCCGAATTCTGAATTCGGTAGTGTTTTCTGGTCTTTCATGCCGATCTGTTGAATGGAAGTTGGGTAGAGATGCTTGACCGACTCAGAATAGCTGAATAACGCGTCAGAGGTGACTCAACTCTGCCTCCCTTTTTGTACATAATATTGATTTCTCTGAAATGTTTGATTTCTTAATGTCCATTTGCTGGGTTGGTGGATTGGTAAGCCATCTTATTTCGTGTAATTTAGACTTTGCTTCATTTGGAAGTTACAACTCTAATTGGGGTTGGGTTTTTGGGATGTCTTCCGTTTCCCTTTTTTCATGTTCAATTTCGGTGAATTTCCTTCGAGTTTCGGAAATCTCCATCTCGTCATTCGTTTCTTAGATTTGATAGGGTCATTTGTCCCGTGATATTTAGCCGATTTCCTGAAATTTTGGTGATTCGGGTTGAAAGTCCGCTTCATATATTTTGATGCTGATGTGTGTGAATTCATGGATTCTGATGCTGATATGAATCTTTGAACAGTTTTTTTTCTGATGAGTTTATCTTAAATTGTTGATTACTTGCTTAAAGTTAGGAGCTTTCAGTGGCATTCAATCAACATAAACATACTTATGCTAATCATTTTTACTAAAGCTCCTACTCGTTCCTCTTAAGATCTCTCTATGGAGGATGGTATTGTTCTCAATTCCTTAACCATCTCCTTCATCGGATAACGTGGATTTCATCAAACAGTTCAACGAAAAGTTGTAAAGGAAGAAAATGCGAACCTTCAAATTCTTGATGCGAGGACTTTCTTGATATCTTGCAGAAGTACACCATAATTTATCCATTTGGATTTGTACGTCTGACTGATATCCGAATTCTTTCCTTGTGTCTGTGTTGAGCTTGAGAAATTGATATAGAACAACATTTTAGTCCCCATCGAGCAAACACCAAACTGAGGGCGGTACTCTTTTCTTTATCTTGCTTCTTAGTCCGATAGTGCACCAAACGCTTCACTAAGTCAGTCCATTGTAGTAAAAAAAAATGCATCTTTTTCCAATATTTCTTATTGGGGTTTCTTTTTTTGAATCATCATTCTTTTGTTCTTGATTCTGCAGGACTGGTTCTGATCTGATCCTAATTTTTCCGAGTCCTCAGAAAATAAAAGAATTTAATTTAATTCAATCAATGGAGGATGACACATTCTCAGGGCTTGGCAATGGCAGCACACAAATTGATGGAAAAGTTCTGCAGACATTTCAGAAGAGCTTTGTGCAAGTGCAGAATATCTTGGACCAAAACAGGGTGCTGATAAATGAGATTAATCACAACCACGAGTCCAAAATTCCTGACAATTTAAGCAGAAATGTGGGTCTGATCAGAGAACTCAACAACAACATCAGGAGAGTGGTTGATCTTTATGGTGATCTCTCAAGCTCCTTCACCAAATCCATGGATACTTCTTCTGAGGGAGGGGATTCCAGTGGGGCTTTGAAGTCTGATGGAAAAGCTGGGCACAAGAGAATTAGGCCTTCTTAGAGAGAGAAAGTGAGAGAGAGGGGAGAGAGAGAGATTATAATTTGTCTTCCTAATTCTTTTGCATGTTGAGATGGTAGGAAAAAAAGGGAGAAAAATTGATTAGAATGTGTAAACTCTGATGTATCTGTTAGGTAATAATTTCCCAGAATTGCTGTTTCACTGTAAGTCTTTGTAACTGTGGATCTAATTGAAGAGAAAGAAAAAATAATTAAGCTTGTTTGTGTAATTTCATTTCTTCTTAATTGGTAATAAAAGTTTATTTTTGTCCTTTTACTTGTCAGTTCTTGACTTACATGAACCTTTTTATGTTTGTGTCTTGAGGTTTTTCATCTTCTCTTAATCCGAGCGGTATTCTAAATAACCAAACAAAATAGAGCGAGGAAAATCCGAATTTAGGTGCAGAGAGAGAAACACATTGTTCGTGTCAAATTATTTAAGGAATTAAAGAGTGCTGATATATTCCTTAAGAGCTGTAACGCTTTTATTTAACTTTTGCTGTTTGTCAAAAGGACTGAAAATTTGGTAAGTGTCAATATATGAATCTCCTTTTTTGATGAAGGGATCAAGATTAACTTTTGATGCAAATTCTTCCACAAAAAGAAAAATCCTTTATTCCCCTTTTTCTCAAAGTTTTCTTCTTGATTTTAACTAAGGGCTGAAGTGTGGAGAGAGAGAGATGTCAAAGTTTTCTGCTTCCCATGAAGCCAAAACTGCTTTTTCCCCCCACTTCTTTTTGCCATTTTTATGGATTTTGCTATTGTTTTCAGCTGGGAATGTGGAGAAGTAGTGTTTGTGTACATAATTGTACAGGCATATGATATACATCTGTGTGAAGATGCTCTGAAATAATTGGAAGAAAAACCAGCTTTTTGGTTCCCAATCACACACCACCACAAGAACAGAATCTCCAGGTAAGAGTTGATGAGCCTTTTTTTACCAATTTTCTTTTATTTTTTTAATTTTTTTCTCATATATGTTGTAACCAGTGACAGTCCTTTCTAAACCTCCTCTCCTCCTATCTCTTTTTTTTTTTCTTTTTCTTTTTTCTATAAAAAAGGTTAATATAAAATATAACGTAACTTAATCGTGACCGCTTCAATAAAAAAAGATTGAAGACAAGAGAATTCTACTCCCTAAAACAAAGCACTATAGTTACAAGAGATGGACGGATATTTATAAACAGTGATCCCCAACAACATGACAAGGGCCCCAAAGCTTCCTCTCTCTCTCTCTCTCTCTCTCTCTCTCTCTCTTTTGGAGATGGAACTCAACTTCTCCATGCTTATGCTTATCCCCACTCGCATAAAATATTTGAGTAATGAAACAAAGACAAGAAGAAATGTGTGAATGATTTTAGATAACCCCAACATGACATTGAGATATACACAAGCTATTCTTATTTCCCCTAATGAGGAAAATTTTGTATTGAAACCGAGTGCATACTTTCAATTAATGGCGGATTCAAGATTCGAACTTTGGGAGGTCCTAGTATTAAAGTACAAGCATTTCAGATAGAAACATAGTGCAGCGGGAAATTTTTTTTTTCAATTTATTCACTAAAGTATGTCACCAAAAACTTAGTGAGCTTGTAGTCGTTAGTCAAATCATATTGCACACATGTTAAAAAATACGACAAATGCCTGACGAAGCAATCTAATGAGTGATAGCAATAGACTTCGTTGAGTGTTGTCGACGCAACATGTCTTAGTTCGAATGTACATCTGTTTGTGCTCCCAGTTGATTTACCTTTTATTATTTGACGCGTGTCATATGAGAGATACCGATAAAGACAGTATCTATCCCCTTACCTTTGCATTATTTTATTTCCCTTAAGCAATAAATGTCCTTTTAAGACTACTTTGATGTTGATGATTCCTTGGCATCCATTTCTCTTTCTCTGATTGAGTACATGTCTCTGTCGATGGACCCATTTATCCTGCAACCTAATTTCCTGATCTTTGGAGTGGGGGCCCACACCAGTGATTGCTGTACATAGCTTGAATATTCAAGAGAGAGGTGAGATTAACTGAAAAATAAATTTAAGGTATGTATTATGTTATGTATACGCTCACTTGATTGGGTAGATATAGACCGTATCGGTATACGTTAGGTCTAATCGTACTTCATGTTGTATTCATATATATTATTATGTTGCATGGCATCGGAATATTTTATACTTATGTAATTAGGGCAATTCCCAATAAAGATTGTATATATGTTCATATAACTGTGTAAGTCTCATGTATAAGAATGATAAATTTGCAGTGGTCGGAAAATGGGTTCCTAATCATAGACCTTGCCAAATAATTCTAAAGTATTTTATCAGTGGGGAGACATCGAGATTATGTTGTGTGCTCTAATTTTGCCATATTTGAAGGGTTAGATGTTTCAACTTGACACATTCTCATGTTGTTCAGAATTCCCAAAAAGATTCATCCAAATTTTTCCTAAGATCACACTAATCCTTGTAACCACAACACGGTATGTCCCATGCCGAACTAAACTTCATAGAATAAACATCAACAATGAGAACAACAGCTAATCAACAACATTAAACATAGAACGATCACATGTGCTAATTATAATTAGTCACACTAATCTCGATCCCACCGTCAAAAATTGGGCGAACCGGCCAACAATGCGAATAAAAAAGTACTTTTGCTTGGTAATCCACTTGGTCAAGTTTAATATATAAACTAACACAATTATCCTGCTAAACAATGACCGTACAATTAATTAACAAGTATAAAAGGGTTTGTTAATTGTTGAAAATTAAGGTAATCATGAAGGGCCAGAAAAGTAGAAGATGAGATATAATTGGTCCCCCAATAAGCCAGGCCAGACAAATAAAACATTGCTATAACACGTAACATGTGCAGTCCTGCAGTGGGAATCTACTTTTGTGCCCATTCCCTCTTTAGGGTTGGGTTCCTTGCATTTCCAGCAAACTGCAGGTTGGAAAGGAGCCCATAATGTCTAGTTTTGTCTTCTTTTTTGCAAACTTTTACGATATATTGATAAATCGATCTACAACAAGTCGTAACGAGCCACAACTTAATATCAAACTTACTATAAAACATATGTTGTCTCTGCCTGTCCTCGTATGTTGTTGAGTTGAACATGAGATGTCCTTCAATTGCGTGGAGTTCTGGTGTCATTAGACAAACTGGTCGTGTGATTTTAACTTTTCCTTTAATCATACCCCATTTAGTGTAAATTAGGTAATCAGAGTATAATAATCCACTCCCCATACTTGAAAAGACCTATTTATGCCCTAATGATAATGCTGACAATGATGATGTTAGTCCAATTACTTAGTTTCTTTATCCCCAAGGAAAGAGCTTTGGTGGTGGGTAGAAATATTTATCGAGCCCCAAAGAATTTGGAAATTAGCAAAAATCATGTGAACAACCTTAATATTTTAATTATGGGATAAATACTTCGTATTTTTTTATCCTTCACAGAAATACTAAGGGGATTTTCTCATAGTGTGACTCTTCATAAATTTTCTACCACATCACAGTTTAAGTCAAATTCCGTGCCAGTATTCCAAAATATTATGCAAAAAAATGAGATGTCAGAGAATCTATGGAGAATCCTACTTTTAAGGGAATGCCCTTAGCATTTCTCTTTTTTTCACAGTGTTGTGTTCATCACATAAAAGTGCGTGAGACGTATTTTTTTACAAGTTTTCATGATTATTTACATTTAATGTTTATTAAACGTCGATGCATTTATAACTGTTGAATTTAATCAAACGGCTCATACCAAGAAGAAGGATTTAAAAAAGATCAACATTTTACTTTTTGACAAACAATATTCTTTTTTTTTTTTAAAGAAGGATTTGAATTTTGAGAACAAGGGGACCTGCACACGTTGAGAAAAATTTACATGCAACATGTTCGTCTCTATATGACGTTCTAATTCAATAATATAATGTTATGTGAAAAAAAACTTATATTAAACCAGGACGTTATAGTGAATTAATGATAATGAACTTGTTCTATATAAATTGGATCTGCTTACGAACTGTTCTATCCCACGTATAAACAATTAGTACCAAATGTTGCCTTCAAATTTCTCCATCTTTAGCAAAGAACATAATGGAAGGACTTCGGACACATAGTTGTACTGATACAACCCAAGTCTTCTACTCCTAGACATGGACTGATGGAGTCCATTATAATTTTACCACAAGCTGATAACCCAAAAAACTATAATTTTGGGCTTAGATTCTGGGTATTTGGGCTTTTAGGTCCATGGATAACATATTGAGTTTGTTTAGGTCATCTTTTCAGACACACAAGTCACAACCATTGAAACATAAGACGGTATACATCTCACCAACTATGCTGTAGTGGCATTTTTCTTTATTTGTAAGATTCCAGGAGCAATTTATTCGAATGACGAGTTTTATATCTTGTTATTGTGACAAAGTATTAAGTGGCTTAACACAAATTCACACTCGATGTCTAAATAAGATTTGCTACAAACAAGCTTTTAGTCTAATTGTCATTAAGTCTCAAGTTTGGATCTTCCATTTCCGTTAGTGAACAAAGAACATTTTTCTTGATTACTTCCGAGCAACAACAATGATGCAACATATCTTCCAAGTTTCCAACAAAGTTGTATGTGGTCTAATATTTTAGTGGATGTAGTGTTGAATTTTTATCAATACATCTCGGGTGAAACTACCCCACTCTCCAAATTATGTATCAGTTTCAAATTCTCTCCCTTTCCTAGTTATAAATTTAAAAAAAAATGTTCCAACAAAATTACTAATTTCGTTATTAGCTAAAAGTCTTGACAAGTATTTTCTCAACGTTGAAAGAAGTGTAAACCTAAATTCCCCTATCCTTGAATAAAAAATAACATTACCACAATTGTTAAGTCTAACATAATAATATATGTTCTTGAATCTTAATCAATGTTCTTTTATCAAAGACTTATCATCCGTGAAATTCAAAGTTAGGATCTTCTTATAACATAATGAAAACAAAATCCATGAGAATGAAGCCACGACATCCTCAAACAAAGAAGAGTTGAGTGTGCATCCTAACTCATGTTTCTTCTTTCAACTTTTAAGGGATGATTTTTTTTTTTTTAGTACAAAAATAGTGTTAGCGAGTTAAATTGTTGGTTGGTAAAGGGTAGGAGGAATTAGTAGGGATCGAACGCACACCATAGTGTGTAAACATGATTGCTTTCTACCATTACGATAAATAGTCATTTGCAACTCTTATGTGACGTTGTTCGTGTTATTTTTATTTTTTAATTCCAAATGAAAAATGAAGTCTAGGACGAATCTCATCCGTCCATAGAAATTGCTAGAAAACCCATCTAACCGTGTGATCCGTCTCCACCTATAGATATAGACCCTCTCATATCCTTATCCCAAAACCCCCGTGCCAAACAAAATCTAGGGTTTTCAGAGCACCCGCCACCACATTTCAGATCCCATCTCTGCAACTTTTACATCCACAACCATGGCGAGCGCGAGCCAAATGAGCAAGAAGCGTAAGGTCAGTCCTTCTCCTCCCTTGTTTGTTTCCCGAGAACACTGGGGAAAATCAATCTCATTTTCAACTAAAGCTTTCGTCTTTGTTTTTGGTTGCAGTTCGTCGCCGATGGCGTTTTCTTCGCCGAGCTGAACGAGGTTCTTACCAGAGAGCTCGCCGAAGATGGCTACTCCGGCGTTGAAGTTAGGGTTACGCCAATGAGAACTGAGATCATCATCCGAGCCACTCGAACCCAAAACGTTCTAGGTATGTTTATCATTTTTAATTAGATAAAGAGTCCTTTTTTGTGATTTAATTAAGTGTTTATGTTAATTAATTGATTGTTATGTGTGCATTTTGTTGTGATTATTAGGAGAGAAGGGGAGGAGGATTAGAGAGCTAACTTCTGTTGTACAGAAGAGGTTTAAGTTTCCGGAAAACAGCGTTGAGCTTTATGCTGAGAAGGTTAACAACAGAGGGCTTTGTGCTATTGCTCAGGCTGAGTCTCTCCGGTACAAGCTTCTCGGGGGTCTCGCCGTCCGCAGGTATATGATTTGACCTCAAAGCTTTTCTTTGTTACTGATCGAATGCCGAATCAGGATAATATGTTTTATGAATCTGTTGGTTGGTATAGAAGTATATTGTGATGTTGAGACAGATTGGGGATACGCTTATTGTGTATTTTGTACGTTGAGAATGTGCTGCATTGTATTGCCCATTTGGTTTCCTTTAGATGTCATCTACAAAGCAGATTGGTGGTTTCATACGAACTCTGTGTCGGAAGTTGACGAAATTGATTGATATCCTCCATGCCATCATCCTCATGAAGTCCATTTCTTTCATGCAGTAACCGCAAGGAGGGTACATTGTTAAATGTCTGCAACTATTTATATTCCAATTTGTGATATGTGGTCTTATGTCATCTACAAAGCATATTGGTGTTTTCGTACCAAATTTGTGTCGGAAGTTGACAAAATTGATTGACATCCTCCGTGAGATAATCTTCGTGAAATGTTGTGTTCATGCAGTAACCTTAGGGAGGGTACATGTTTATCATGGACCATTACTATTAGGTTCACCTGGGGTTTCGGTGACATTGTAATCTCTAGAAATCAGGCTCATTCTTTTGGGATCAGTGGCTCTGTGTCATGTCATCTACAAAGCATATTGGTGTTCTCATACCAAATTTGTGTCGGAAGTTGACAAAATTGATTGACATCCTCCATGAGATATTCCTCGTGAAATGTCCTAGTTTTCATGCAGTAACCTTGGGGAGGGAACATGTGTCTGAAATGCACTATTACTGTTAGGTAGGCCTGGAAATTATAATACTCATTTTGAACTATAAACTCAGTCGAATTGTAATTTCTAGTATCAGGCGCCTTTTTAATCAGTTGAAATCTTTGTATCTTTGAATTGACGAGGGCGAGCAATATTCTAAGTTTATCTAAATAGTGGCATTGCCAATGCCCTCAAATTATGTTTATGAATGGACTCCACATGGGTTTGTATATTTACATTTTAAATGCTTGTTTAGTAACTAATCTGCCTATGGATGTCCCTTTCAGGGCTTGCTATGGTGTTTTGAGATTTGTCATGGAAAGTGGAGCAAAGGGTTGTGAGGTTGTTCATTAGCAGTTTTCGTCTATGATTTTCCTGTTGCAATTTTAACTTGACGTTAGATGTTACTGGTACATTAACAGCTGATATTGGTATGTTAACAGGTGATTATTAGTGGAAAGCTAAGGGCTGCGCGAGCCAAGTCCATGAAATTCAAAGACGGATACATGATTTCTTCTGGTCAGCCAGTCAATGAATACATCGATGCTGCCGTGAGGCATGTCCTCCTTAGACAGGTTTGTCCCACTCACATGTTTCTTCTTCTTCC
Source organism: Pyracantha coccinea (assembly GCA_028566515.2). Classification (NCBI taxonomy): domain Eukaryota; kingdom Viridiplantae; phylum Streptophyta; class Magnoliopsida; order Rosales; family Rosaceae; genus Pyracantha; species Pyracantha coccinea. The sequence continues at coordinate 3,376,572 of JAOTRO020000001.1, read as the reverse complement.
CATTGTGCTGCAAGGGTCGGGTTTTTTCTTCAGTCCAAATCATTCACTGTTATTAATCAATCACTTGATATGTTTGTGTACAGGGTGTGCTTGGTATTAAGGTCAAGATTATGCTCGATTGGGATCCAAAGGGCAAGCAAGGCCCCAAGACCCCCTTACCCGACCTTGTTACAATTCACCAACCGAAGGAGGACGAATATATCAGGCCGGTAGTAGCAGCCCCTGTAGCAGAGGAATTTTTGGCCCCAACTGTGATCGAGTCCCCGGTCCCGATTGTGGCTTGAAGTTCTTCGTCACATATGTTCCGAGATAGTCATCCATTTTTTCTTATGTAACTTCAGCGTCGACTTTTTTAAATATTGGTTTCCTGTGTCAATTTTTGCGTACCAAAATATGGGCGGAGTCGTTTCTGAAATTTTATCTTACTACAGACGATTTTTATTAAAATTCATCTAATTTCGTAGTTGTTACTATCTCCAACTTCTCACTCATCCCTCCCTTGTGTTTTGTTTGAGACGTTTCTTTTGCTCACTTCCTCCCGTTTTAAGGCAGCGATTATTCAATTTGCATTTCTGACCTAAAATGAAAAGAATTGGATCTTCCGTCGAAATTAAAATTTAAGAAAATATTAAGGGCTGCCACTTTATACTACAATGTAGTTATTCTTTGAGTATTTAATAAATATAGTCAAATATTAGCCCTTAATTTCAAAAATATCAGTTTTTATAGTTATTTTAAATATATCTAAAATATCATTTAAATAGACAAAAATACCCCTAAGCTTTAAACCTAATAAATTAAAAAACCAAAACCTTATTAGATGAAGAGTTTTCACGGCTAAACCTTAAAATTTGAGGAGACCTAGTGAAGGCATTGACTGTTGGTGAAGAATTGTGCACCCCAAAATGAAGATGAGTGTAGATGGTTAATTTTTTGCACTTTTCCTCGTCTACGTTTTCTCTTTGCTTTTGTAGTTTCTTTATTCGACTGAATATTTATGGAAGAATGAACTGTTAATTTTTGTAACATTATTTATCTCAATTTTCCTTTGGATTATATGTGTTTTGTATTTAATTTTCCACCTTTGCATTATTAAGGGTGTTGTCCATGTCCGGATTCTGTTTTGAAGGTTATCATTGCCTGTGGTAGTGAATCGAGAGATTTGTTGTGTTCTTAGAAGGTGCAAAAAGCATATTTTAAGGTTTACGGAATAGAAATTATTCGGGTGCATAATAGAAAAACTAGTGAAAGCACCACTTGATTATTGC
>JAOTRO020000001.1:3310600-3321340 GCA_028566515.2 Pyracantha coccinea | reverse complement strand
TTCGTATGGGATTGCCGACAATTTGGATGACCCAAAATATGAGCACTACAAGTATTGGTCGAATCCCTTAGAAACAAAGTGAGTTTTCATCTTTTTTGTGTTGTTCTATCAGTTCTCCCCCCTTCTTCCCCACCCCCCCAGTGAGTCATATATTAAACTTAATCTAGTTTTCCATGTTTTGGTGATCCTTAATTAGTCAATATTAATGCTTTTAATTGTATCTGTACGCACCATTCTCTAATGCCTTTACATGCTCATAGATGAACCCTTAAGTAGGAAATACCCCAGTTTGCCTAGGTAGTAAAAATATTCACTACGGTGGTTTCAGGAAACTCCTGTCCAATGCTTACCCAAATTGTGAAAAAGTCATGCTCCAAATGTGCCTGTATGTTTCAGTCAAACTTTCCATTTTCGATCAAAAAGCCTTATACACTTAAGTTTCCAGCTCTTGTTATCATAAAATAAATGCTTCATTTGTTCATGCATTGTTTATTTAGCTGTTATTCTGGGCTTGTGTTCACTATTTAATCAAACAATTTGTTAGTGTGGTGCGTGAACTTCTGACTGCTTGTGCAGATTACCAAATGCTCCGGACATGGAGATCTATTCTATGTATGGAGTTGGAATCCCAACCGAAAGGGCATATGTATACAAGTTGACTCCTAGTGCTGAATGCTACATTCCCTTTCAGATAGATAACTCAGCAGAGGGTGGAAGTGAAGACCCTTGTTTAAAAGGTGGAATTTTTTCCGCTGATGGGGATGAAACTGTTCCTGTTCTGAGTGCGGGCTTCATGTGTGCTAAAGGTTGGAGGGGTAAGACCCGATTCAATCCTGCAGGCATCCCTACTTACATAAGGGAGTATGATCATGCCCCTCCAGCTAATCTTTTAGAGGGCCGGGGCACCCAAAGTGGTGCTCATGTTGACATAATGGGAAACTTTGCTTTGATCGAGGATGTTTTAAGAGTGGCAGCAGGTGCCACGGGAGAGGAATTGGGCGGAGACAAAGTGCACTCTGATATTTTCAAATGGTCTGAAAGAATCAACTTAGATCTCTGATTTACATGGTGAGTTATAAAGCGCTCCCTCGCTCACTCTTGCGCTAGCGCGCGCACACAAACAATGCGGATACAATCACATGCACCTTTTATTGCTTTAAACTACCTACATAATGGTCAAAGGTATGTTTTCTGAAGGCGGAAAACTCTTCTTTTGTTCAACTTGCCTCTTTCAACCTTTGTTTTCAGGTCATCCGGTGCTTCAAGATGCACCTGCAATGGTGGCAGTTGTGATTAAAGCGCCATTTCATGTATTTTCGTCGAAGCCTAAGAAATGAATGGCAAATTGCTGAAACAAACACTTTGAAGATTATATTGTCATGTATCTGTACTCTGCAGTCTTGATTGCTTCAAGGAGCCGCGAAACGGCTTCAAGATTCGGATCAAATCGGATCCCACGACACGCCGGGCTCCTACCAATGTAGGGGTAGCTAACTTTACAGTTGATATATAGCCCGTTGGAATTTCGGATGTTCGATTAATTTGTTGGAAATTGCCAATAAATCCATTTAATTGACTAATGTATTTCTTCTCCAGTTCTACTACCTGTAATTATGCAGTATCTCACTACTTCATTGCCTTTGATATTTTCGTGAATATATTTACAACATTTTGGAAATCTTCACTGAGATTTTATATGTTTTCTTTTCCTTTAAAAGGCAAATCACTATTATTATTACTAATGACATGACGAAATTTTAAACTACTTAATCATATTAGAATGGGTAATTAAATTTACGAAATTGGTCGAAATGATTAGAAATTAATTTTGAGAGTGAATTGTTTATTTAGTCTCTAAATTATCACCTGAGTTAAAATTAGGTCTCTAAATTATTTTTTTTCAAAAAACTAGTCATTGAATTATAAAAATTTACCAATTACATCCCTAATATTAGATTTGAAGCTACTCCATTCAATTTTCCTTCAATTTAAGTCACTTGCATTTGATACACATTTGAGGGTAGATTGATAATTTTTTATTATAAAGAAATAGAGTATGGAGTTGACTTTAGAAGGTAAATTAGACGTTAGATTTGCAACTTATACGAAATGTTAAGAGCTTAAAGGCGAGAAAATGATGGTATTACACTCTAAAGTGTGTCAAGTGACATGAAAAATTGGATAAAATAGCTTAGAATATAATAGTAGGGATGAAATTAGTAAATTTTAATGAATTTAGCGTCTTATTTTACAGAGAAAATAATTCGGCCACATAATTTTCACTGAGGTGATAATATAGAAACTAAATTGACATTTCACCCTAAATTTTAATGATTGAACTCAATAAAATTAAGGACTGAATATTGACGATATATTTAAAATTGATTAGTATTGACTTTTGAAAATGGTAATTTTGATTCGTTTATGTTCAAATTTGTATGTGAGGAAGAAAGTACGTACACATTACTTTAATCAAGTGGCCTAACTTGAATCTCCAAATCAAACTTTTAATTTCTTGCTTTGTCTTTCATTAGCCTCCTTGAAGACAAATTTATATATAAAATTTGCGAACTAAATGATGGTGTCACTAATAAGAACGAGCACGTTTATCAACTTTTAAGTAATAAACTAATTATTAACTTTTACGTCATTTAGTTTTCAAAATTTTGTCTCTAAATTTAATCTTCCTAGTATTACCCCAAAAATATATTCTCCTTCAAATCTCCTTCTCTCCTGAGGATGGGGCCAGTGGCATTAGATCCAAAGAAACTCCCACCTCAACCAAGTTGAAATCCCCCAACCCAAGCCCCAAGCTTAACTAATGACAAAAAAAATAAAATTTCTCCTTCCCTCCTTTATACTTTTCTTTCACTTTTCATTTTGTCTTTTTCTCTGACGTGAGGTAATTGTAGCCATTCAAATAAGAAAAAAAAAGAAATTTAAAGGAGAAAGAATGATACCCCTTAATTTCCCATCTGAAAGCAGGAAACTAGTTACAAGTTCCAATGCTAATCGAACACCATGTCTTTTCTTGCAAGTTTTCCAATCAAAATAGAACATACATTGTTAATCAGAAAGTTGAAAGAAAAAGAATCATTACGTTACCCCTTCTCCAAACCCACCAAGGACTAGTAAGAAACATCTCTGATATTCTCTCGCTGTGTGTGTATATATATGTATATACTTGTATATAAAACCAAAGATTCTCTCTCTCTCTCTCTCTCTCTCTCTCTCTCTCTCTCAACCAGTGTCAAAGAAAAACACACACTTTTATCGAATGGCTTCTTCTTCACCAACTCTCCCTTCCGACGTTATACGTTCCGAGATTTTAACCCGAATATCACCGGAAACCCTAGGCAGTTGCAGACTTGTCTCAAAGGAATGGTACCACGCCACCTATGACTCCTTCAAACTATTTTGTGAGAAAACCAACACAACATATGGCTTCTTCCTTCAGAGCAAGTGCTACCCAAACCGTGTTTGCACCTTCTTACCAGTGGAAGATAACAACATCGACAACTCCAAAACTATTTCGCTTAGGTTCTTACATTTTCCCTACAGTATTGAAGCCGCCGATCGAGGTTTACTCGTCGGCGTGAGCCATAAAAACCATAAGATTCCTCGATACTTTGTTTGCGCTCCTACTACTCAATACTGGAAACAAATACCAAACCCTAAGACAAGGTATTTTACTCGGGGCACTGCTGTTGCCGTGTTGAGGTCGAGTTCGAATTCGAACCCAGTTTTGAGCAGCTGGTTTAAGATTATTCGATTATCGAGGCCCGAGGCCAACCCCTCATATGAAAACCACTCTATATGCGAAGTCTTTGATTCAAACACTTGGTCTTGGAAGCAGCTGAACGATGTAATTTTACCTCAATGGGTTTTCTTGGGCACCAAGTCACCTGTTTCAGCTTGCTGCGCGCTTTACTGGCATCTTACTAACAACCAAATACTGGCTTTCTATCAAGAGAAGGAAACCTGGGAAAACTTCTCGCTACCGCACCCTATGTGCAACGATGTGCATTGGAAGTACAGTTTAACCGCTTACCAAGGCCGTCTCGCGTTGGTTCGAAAAGAAGGAGGTGATGAGTTCATGGAATACTGGATAATGGAAGACCACCGAGAAAAAATATGGAGTGAGAGGAAGAGACTAAGCACCCGAGGGACTTCTGTCGTAGCATTCTGCAACAGTGACGTTGCGCTCATGAAGGAATATGGGAAGATGGTATTTTACAATTTTAAAGAGTGCAAAGTATCCAAGGTAGTGGAACTAGAGACCTGGCATCTACAGGATACATTCAGTTTTCCGGCCACAAAAAATCCGGGAAATATTGCCGATCATGTCAATCACAACTTGGCTTGGGGCTGGTGTTTCAAGTTCATCCTTTTGTTATTTTTCATTCCTTTATTTTGGTTTTGGTTAGACATTTAAAATCACGTTCTAATGGTATCCTTTGTACGACATGATAGTATTTTGTGAATGAATTTAGTTTGTTTGGTGTAGATTTTAGTTTTTATTGTAATCCTCCTATAATCTTGGGAATAATTCTACCTCAACACTAGCTTTTATTCATGTTTTTATGGCAAACCAAATGAATCCAAACAATTTAGTTTAGCTTAATCACTTGAAAAGTATAGTTAATCTTCAACCAAACTAAAGAGTAATGATACACTCATTGCATATTCGTATCATTATTTGTACATCTCTCTAATGGAGGTAAAGGTCCACCAATACATGCAGATCTTTCTCTATTAAAAAGATGACATAAATATGTGGTAAGAGTAATATTTCTGAATAACTGGTAATTAATTTTAATAGATTCAATATGGCATATCTTACTGCTAATCAGAATACGGCACGTTGCCACCCTTATAGGAGACAAATTATAATTTTGCAATCTAGTAATTCCCCATGAGGAAGCAGGAAACTAATTTACTAGTTATAGAATTAGGAACCCGATCCCCTCCGAATCCATCAAAACTGAGCCCACTAATCAATGAATTCGGACCGTTGAACTTTGATCCAACGGCTACAATTATTTTAACTTTTAGAGAGGCCTTTTGTTTGTAGCTGTTGGATTAAATTTCAAAGATCCGGATTCATTGATTAATTGGCTCAGTTTAAAGGATCCAGAGGGGATCCGGTTCCATAGAATTAATCAAACGCTATTTCTTTTCTTGCGAGTTTTCCAATCAAAATAGGAAATACATTGGAAACAGAAAGTTGAAAACCCATTGATGCTTGTAGGAAAAGAATAATAAGCCAACAAGGATTAGCAAAACAAGGAGTAGATTGTAGCTAGAGAAATGCTAAAAATGTAACTCTTGATGAACTATCTGTCATCTCATGTTTTTGCAATAATATTTTATAAAGTTGGCCCGGGAATTGTGCCAAAAAAAAAAAAGAGATGATGGAGAGTCCATGATGAATCTCACTTTAAGAGAATCTTTTTAACATTTCTCATTATATATATGGTCTTTGAACTATGACTGAATTGTAACTATAGTTCCTTAACTGAAAATTAAATAATGTTATTCAATGCTTGTAAGAAAAAGATATGGAGCGAGGAGTTTATGGAGCTACGGGTGATTCGAGACTATGACAAAAAGATCTGGAGCGAGAATGAGAAACTACTATGCATCAAAACGCTTAATAACGACGAAATGGAGATGGATCGAGTATTCTTTTCGTGTTGTTTGCAACAGTGATGTTGCACTTGTGCTCGAAACATCCGACAAGAAAGCGGCCTTTTGTGTAATTTTCACTAGTTGGCAAAGTTTGCACTCTCTCATGATGAGGCGAGGACTTGAGGCGTCCGATCCTGCACAAAATGTCATCTTCATCATATCATACCCAACTTACTCGAGAATTTGAGCCGTTTATTGGTGCGCAAAACACTACTCTGATGATTATAGTAGTTTTGACATTTGGGCGTGATTAAGATTTAACCATACCCGTCTCGTTTCTGTTTGAACTTTGTTGTTGGTATTCGCTCTCTATTGTACAAAAAAAAAACAAAAAAAAAAGTAAGCAAAAGTCAAGAAAGAAACAACAAATTCTAACACGTGACAACCCGAACGCGAACTTTTTCATCTCATCATCATCCAGAAAACAATTTTCCCTTTCATTTGAAGAAAACGTTTGATGCTTTTAGTGTGGTTTTTATAGAATTAGGTGATAGAATGATGTGTCTTGGGTTAAAAAATATTAAACCTCATCCCAATCACGTCTTAGGTTGGAGAAATTTCTAATTGTGACGGGAATACAAATGGTACACTACGTGTTTTAGTAGAAGTGATGGAAAATTTTATTTTTAAAGTTATTAACTTTTTAACACACATATCACACTATTTGTATAGTAAAACGTGATGTATCACTCTCTATACCGATCACTTTGAAAAATCTATGCTTAGGTTGATGTGTCTTTTCCTTTGGAGTTATCTTAATTGGTCATAGAATACTTTCTTATATTTTTCAAATTTCAAAGAAATTAAAAAAAAATTATATAATTTCTCCGGTAGAATCATCACGTAGAGAAGCTCACTCGCCGCGAGGGTGCACGGGATACATTTTCCGGCCAGATGGAAGCGTAACACAGAATAATGTGCGTGCATTTGTGGCGGCGCGTGAGAAATGAGGGCGTGGGAGACAAGTGAGGAAAACAGTGAAGGGCGGCTAAGATAAGGAATGTGAATGCAGCCAAGCGTTAAGGGTGCGTTTGGGCGTGCGAGTGGGGCCACCACCAAAGGAAGATGAAGATAAAGACGAAAGCTTGAAAAATACAAGAAAAATATAGAGGAGAGAGAAAAATACAAGAAAAATATAGAGAGAGAGAGAGAGAGAGAGAGAGAGAGAGAGAGAGAGAGTGTGTGTGTGAGAGGGAGAGGGAGGTTGGTGGCAAGTGCTTTCAATTAGGAATTTATGATTTTGTGTGTGTGTGTTGTGTTGTCACAGCAGCAAAGCCCAAGAAGGAGAAGATAGTGAAGAGAGAGGGAGAGTGAGGAGAGAGAAAGACTGAGTCTTTGAGGAGGAGGAAGAAGAGAGAGAGAGAGAGTGGTTTTTATTTAGGCAGAGTTGGAGGAAAGGAGACATGTCCAAGTTCTTCCCTACACCTATATTCTTCGCTTATTCATCCCTTACCAGATCCCAAAGGTCTCTCTCCCCCTCTCTCTCCCCTCCCTCCCTCTCCTATTGTTCATTTTCTCTCTTGCCTTTCTATTTTCTTTTTCCATTTATGGGTTTTATTTTTCTGCTAATTTATTTTATGATGATTTTTATTTATTTATGGGTGTAGAATCCAAGTGGGTTGCTTTCTATTTGCTATTTACTAATTGCATGTGGATTTTAAGATCATTTGATTTTGTTTTCAGGTGTTTCTGAAGATGGGAAAGTAGTAAAGTTGTCTCCTTTATCAGTTTCTGGTTTATACCGGTTTTGGGTATGTTTTTATTTCCATTTTGTACATTTTTCTGCATGTTATTTGTTCTTTTTTAAATTTTATTTATTTTCCTCTTTTATTATTAATCTCAAGTACTTTTACTAATTTTCCGGATTAATCTCTCATTGATCTGTTTTTGTGGGTTTAATCTGTTGCATACTGATGCTGTAAGTGCATGTAAATTTCTCTGTAATATTTACTGACATTTTCGATCAGATTTTCTAAACCTTGTTTTTTCCTTACATGGTAATTGAGATATTAAATGCAATCCGTATAAACTTGGAAAAACCACTTCTTGGTGTTCTTAACGTGATCTGAGCATGTGGAGTCTGATTTTTCGTGTAAACGGTAGAAACAGGACCACCAACTTGCTTGCTGTAAATGCTTCGTTTTCCGATGTAAATCTGGTTCGAAATAGGAGAGATGCCGTGGATTCTGCCCGGCATAAATAATATATTAAGAGAAGATATCATTTGATATGTGTTGAATATGTGGTTAGGAGAGAATAATCTGTTGGGTTTGTTCCAGTTCGTCGGTGAGTTTTCTTTTGTTGTTTTGTTTGCAATTTTGGTGTGATTGCTCGGGTGTTATAATGAAGAACGCGATTGTATGCTTGCATACATAGCCATTACATGTATATGTGTATTTAGTCGTAGTTGATAATCTGTGAGTGTGAGGTTGTACTTGCATCCTCATTAAGGATCTTTCCGATTTTGCATGTGTTTCAGGACACGACGACAGAATTATCTATACCAACTCAAAAGTTGGACAAGAACATTTTCAATCAAAGTTCTGTGGCAATGCCCCTTTATACTAATTCCATGTCGTGGAATCCAAGTGAACAAGAAGTTCCACAACCTTTATCCAAAGATGTAAGCTTCAAAGTGAAATTTCCGCCACAAGTTCATCATGGCGCAAAGCATTTAGGACTCCAACTGCAAACAGATCAGGGATCATCATCCATAACCCAATCAATCGGTCACTCTCAAGATCAATGCAATTCATCAGATTCTGGTATACAGACTCCTGGTTTACGATCTTATTGTATAAGTTACGTTTATAAGAAGAGAATGCTGCGTGATAGTTGTCATATAAAACCTTTATCATTTTTTTCGTATGATACATGCTCTATGTTCATTTGTAGTAGCTATATATAATTCTGTGTTCCCCTTGTTTTCGTGTACTTAGTTCTTTTGTGTTTCTTGCCTTTGAACCCAGGCGAAGTTCAAACATGTGGTAAGGATGCTGAAGGCAACATGAAGCCAGTTTTCTTGCGGAGTAATCAAGATTTCATTCTGAATCCTTCTCAAGTTAGTCACGGAAATTTAGTGGTAGGCTGAGCTGTTATACCCGGAATTTAACCTGTTAGATAGTTGTTAATTTGTGCGTCTCTTTCTTCCAGGGTTGTGTACCATATCCTTATGTCGACCCTTACTTCAGCGGGTTCTTGACTGCATATGGACCACAGGGGATGGTTAGTTTTTATTGAGCACATTGTTTTCATTTTCCGTTGATTTGTGGTTACAATGCTTCCCTACTCAGTTATATCTGAAAACAATTACATTAAAGTGGACATTGTTAATTTGCCAAAAGGTGTCCGATTATATTCTCTCACTGTATTTTGTCAAAGGAAATGACGGTGGTTTTAACGCTTAAGATGTGCATCTGATTGGAGAAATCCAATTTTATGTTGGTTTGAGTGCCATCGTCCGCATTATACTTATTAGTTTTTCATTATTTGTTGTGATTGTCGTCACTACCTTTTATGAGCTTATAAGTGGAATTTAACTTAATCAGTCCCATATGCTTGGGATGGCACCTACACGAGTTCCATTGCCTTCCGATCTGGCACAAGACGGACCCATCTTCGTCAATGCAAAACAATACCACGGAATCCTCAGAAGGAGACAGTCCCGTGCAAAGTTGGAGGCTCATAACAAACTTCTCAAAGCTCGAAAGGTATGTACGTCTACCGAGTTATAAATCATTTTGATTCCTTTTCTGCATTTGGTTCTATATGGAAGTACGTGTTCTTAGTTTGGAGGCCAGAATCTCATGTTACTCATCCTGACTTAGTCAATGGAAGAGAATCAGTGGTTGTGTAACAAATGATACCTCATCCATCCAAACCGTGCCTTAACCCACGTTTTGATGTCACTTTTAAATCAATGCAGCCTTATCTCCATGAGTCTCGCCATCTTCATGCCGTGAATAGGGTAAGGGGCTCTGGTGGACGTTTTCTCAGCACAAAACGGCAGTCAGACCAGAACCCCTCCAGTAACACCCACCATGTTTCGGACTCCATCAGCTCACAGCAGAAAGATACAGGGGGCACAGAAAGTAATCACTCGGGAAGCAGTGATTTCCTCCCTAGTGTTGCACTCCACTCAGACAGGACTAGTGCTTCCAACACCAATGACAACTTTCAGCAACCAGATCGCAGGTTCTCAGGCATCCCTCCCCATATGACTGGAGCAATGCAGTTCCCTGGCGGGTTTATGCGTGCTGGAAACCAGCACTGTGCTTCTGTTGTCCGGTGAGAGGTCAGCGCAAACAAGACCGTCTTGTTCTCACCGGTTAGGCAATTCATCCTTGGCTTTTCTCACTCGACATTCCACCTTTCGTGCTTCTAACAAAATGGTAGCATCTAGAGATGCTGTAATCTCGTAGGTTTCATATGTATTCCCTGTTGTTCTAAGTCTAGGTTGTTAACCTTGATGTTATGAGATTGTGTTTGATTCAAGCCGACTAAGCACTGCGTCGCGAATGTCGCGAAAGAACGGTTTGGTTTGATTCGATTCCGATATGTACGACTTTACATTCGTGTGGCAAATTCCTTGCAGATGATGATGTTTTATTTATATATTTATTTGGGTTAAAAAAGTTTGGATGATAATGTTTTTCTGGGTTAAAAGTTGATAACTTGATACTGAAGCATTCTTGGAAGAATTCGTTACCTGGAACTCGCACCCATTTCATTACTCTTTACGCGAAGCTGTGATTTGTCTGTAAGACAATGATTCCGAATTACTCTTTTCGATGTTTAATTTAATAAATTTTCTTTACATGTACAGGGCCAAGTATTCTTCTTGACAAAATATCACTAATGTATTATGATTGTATTCGTGTCAAACAAATTTTTCCTAAATAAATTTACAAACCAAATTAAAATTAGTAATTTATTGTTTGTTCTAACTAACTTGACTTGACTTGTTACGGTGCTTTCGATTGAATTTTTTAACCGTTAAATTTTGATTTTTCTGGTTTTGTTTAGTTTAAACCTCGACTTTTTAGTTTT
>JAOTRO020000001.1:3229935-3240376 GCA_028566515.2 Pyracantha coccinea | reverse complement strand
ATATTTGAGCAGCTGCGACAACAAGCAGCAGCTGTCAAGATACAGAAAGATTTCCGACGATACATTGCCAGGAAATCATTCTCGACGGTACGGTTGTCTGCAATTACAATACAGACAGGGTTGAGAGCAATGACTGCTCGAAATGAATTCAGATTCAGAAAGCAAACTAAGGCTGCAATTCTTATCCAGGTCCTATCATCACTCATCTTCTTACTGTATTGTTTTAAATTTCGTAAGGAAATCTAGGAACCTCTATGTTTCTGTTCATGCATCTTGTTTCAGATGAATTAATATTGATTAGTCATTCTTTTTGATTGCTTCCAGACTTATTTGCGTGGCCACATAGCCTATTCTTACTATAGGAGTCTCCAGAAAGCTGCATTATATACGCAGTGTGGGTGGAGGCGTAGGGTTGCCCGGAAGGAGCTCAGAAATCTCAAAATGGTTTGTATTACACTCCTTAATGTGATTTGTTTCCGTAGGAGGATCTAAGGCGTTGTATTATATTGTGATTTAAATCTGTTCAGGCTGCAAGAGAAACAGGGGCCCTCAAAGAAGCTAAAGACAAACTAGAAAAGCGTGTGGAAGAACTTACATGGCGCCTACAACTTGAGAAGCGATTAAGGGTAAATATGTTTATATTTAATATCCATTTTGGTTGGTGTTGTTGGTTGGTGAGAGAAAGTAGATCATTTAATAGCAACTAAATTAATGTGTGATGAGTTAAATTGCAGACTGATTTAGAAGAGGAAAAGGCCCAAGAAACTGCTAAGTTGCAAGAAGCTTTGCATGCAATGCAAATACAAATAGAAGAAGCAAATGCCAGAGCAATTAGAGAACGAGAAGCACTTGAGAAAGCTGTTAAAGAAGCACCTCCTGTCATTAAGGAGACTCCTGTAATAATTCAAGACACTGAAAAAATTGACTCATTATCTGCTGAGGTGGAGAGTTTGAAGGTGGGGACTCTTAACTTGGATGATGAATGCTATCTATCTGTCAATGAAGTATCTTCTCCTTTTAGATTTACCAGTTTGTAACGGATAACCATAACGATGACAATAATGCATTTTCAACTAAAGTAGACAAATAATAGTTGATCCTGATGATTGCTGTATTCAGAGGAGGTCATATCTCTGTAATGCAGACAGTCACATTGAAAGTGCAACTGGTTGTGCATTTTAGGTTTAGGATTGCCAATTGTTTGGGTTAGCTTGAAGTCTGATCTATTTGGCCTGAATTAATTGCCTGAGTTAATGACGCCTTAAAAGTTGTTCTAGTTATATCATTTAGAAAAGTTATGGTATGTGCTGACTTAGTGACGCCTTAAAACTTTACAGGCCTTGCTGCTCTCAGAAAGGCAGGCAGTGGAAGAGGCAAGGAAAGCTTCTATTGATGCTGAGGCTAGAAATGCAGAGCTGGTCAAGCAATTTGAAGATTCATGCAGAAAAGTGGATCAGCTTCAGGAATCTGCACAGAGGTTTGTAAACACTGTGATAATGGAATTGTCAGGTTTCTAGTATGTTATAATAATGATTATGCTTCATACACCTGACTGGCTCGAGATTTTCCCATCATGTCTAGCAGGTTAACATGCAAGCTCACATTTTGTTGGTTGTTAACCACCCTTCACTCACTTTTACGTTTATTTTTCCACACCGCCCCTTTACAATTACTGCTCACGTTTTTACTTGAGGTCTTTTGTTTTTCGCCTGACTTAAAAGGAACTAAAAAGATTTAGAAAATGTTTTTGGGCCCAAACGCATATAATTTATAATTATAAAGAGGCCCCAGAGAAAAGGTGGAAGAAAATTATGCTAAAAAGAGCTCAACTTAGACTGCAGAACAGTTGCTTAACCCTCATCCCATTCTTCACTCAATTTTAAAATTTTCCCCTTTTTGCCCCTTTACATTTACGAATCAGGTTTTTTTAACCTGCTATCAATTGTCACCTTGATACGCACAATTCCCTCTGCCTCTCGTCTCGAAATGTATTTTATCCAACACATCTCTCTGTCTCTCTGTCTCTCTGTCTCTCTGTCTCTCTCTCTCTCTCTCTCTCTCTCTCTCTCTCGATTTTCTGTGAAGTCATATTCATTGGAGTTGATTTATTCTCCATATCAGGCTAGAGGAGAAGCTTTCGAACATAGAGTCGGAGAATCAAGTACTTCGTCAACAAGCATTGACCATGTCACCGACTGGAAAATCTCTATCTTCAAGATCAAAGACGGTGATTATTCAGGTATCTATTGAATTTAGGATCATTACCCATTCTGCATTTATTTGCATTGTCATTTAAACTCATAGGTTGAGTGTCTCTTGAAATCCGCAGAGAACACCAGAGAATGGGAATTATGTAAATGGAGAATCCAAGGTCACATCAGTAAGTGTACTTCATTGCTTTAATGAATGAAAGTTTTGCAAATCTTTAGAGGATAAGAATTTATTTGTATTGCTTACTGTTTGCTATATGTTTCAGGATATGACTCTTGCCTTATCAAATGCACGTGAACCCGAGTCAGAGGAAAAACCTCAGAAATCTCTAAATGAAAAGCAGCTGGTAAGTGGCTATTGGCATGTCCTGATGCCTTGGTTTTTCTTTTTGTCTTTCTAATTAGTTTACCGCGATCCACTCGTTTTCAGGAGAACCAGGACTTGCTGGTCAAATGCATATCACAGGATTTGGGTTTTTTCGGGGGAAGACCAATTGCTGCTTGTGTCGTATACAAATGTCTTCTTCACTGGAGGTCCTTTGAAGTGGAAAGGACTGGAATTTTCGACCGTGTAATTCAAACAATAGCTTCAGCCATAGAGGTAAGTTACTCTGGGTGGTTTTAAGAAATCACAGCCTGTTAGTCCAAAGTTTGTCGTACCATTTTACTACATTTTAGAACAAGTTTTGAATATTCTTAAACGTGTTACAATTGGTTTTACGTACTGCAGGTCCCGGATAATAATGACGCATTAGCTTATTGGTTATCCAATACCTCAACTTTATTGTTGCTGCTCCAGCACACACTAAAGGCAAGTGGAGCAGCTAGCATGACACCACAACGGAGGAGAACATCATCAGCATCTCTTTTTGGAAGGATGTCTCAGGTACAGAGCATTTACATTTACTTATCTTCTAATTTAAGTAGTTTGTTGTTTCATATTGTACTTATCCTTATTTTTTCTACCAATCTTCATCTGTACCCTCGTGTTCATAGGGTTTACGGGCTTCTCCTCAAGGTGGGGGGCTCTCATTTCTTAATGGTAGAGGACTTGGTAGACTGGATGACTTACGGCAAGTTGAGGCCAAGTATCCTGCGTTATTGTTTAAGCAGCAGCTTACTGCCTTCCTTGAGAAGATATATGGAATGATGAGAGACAATTTGAAGAAGGAGATATCACCATTGCTCGGATTATGTATCCAGGTGGCTTACTTAACTTTTTTATGGTTCTGTGAACAAAAGCATGTTCTTTGAGAATCCATAGCCATATGTGAGATAAGAAAGAAAATAAAAGAAGGAATTGTGTTTGAATATGCTAATAAAAGAGGAATTGAAAACTTTGTTCATGTTGCCGGTGTATTGGTGTTGTAGATGTTCTCCTCCCTAAATAATGGGGATACCAACTTGAACAACTGGAAAATTTGACTGATTTCGCTTTTCCGTACTATTCAGGCCCCCAGGACATCACGGGCAAGTTTAGTGAAAGGACGTGCCCAAGCTAATGCTGTCGCTCAGCAAGCTTTAATTGCTCATTGGCAAAGCATTGTGAAAAGCTTGGACAGTTGTTTGAAGACAATGAAAGCAAATTATGTGAGTTCTATAGTTCCCCATAGAACGTAAACAAATTGTGATCGTCTCTCTGGTGAACAGTATTTTATTCTTATATTGTTTTGCATATCGCAGGTGCCTCCCTTCTTGGTCCGTAAGGTGTTCACTCAAATATTCTCATTCATCAATGTCCAGCTATTCAATAGGTAGATCCAATGAGTCCTCTGCCTCTCTGCGGCCTCCCTCCCCACCCCCTTTTTTTCATTCACCACTCTTTATTTAAAGGTCTTGTGGCATTTAATTCAATCATTTTCTGCAGTCTTCTTTTGCGGCGTGAGTGTTGTTCGTTCAGTAATGGGGAGTATGTGAAAGCGGGTTTGGCCGAATTAGAACAGTGGTGCTACGGGGCAAGTGAGGAAGTAAGAACCATGCAACACTTGTAACTTTATTTTATGCATTCTTTCATGCCTTTACCCTTTTTTTACAAATCTCTCATGTCTTTACCTTAAACCTTTTTTGTCAACAGTACGCGGGCTCAGCTTGGGATGAACTGAAGCATATTAGGCAGGCTGTTGGATTCCTAGTAAAATTTCGTTTCTATGATCTTTTAATTGCAGTAAATGGTAATTCTCACTTTCTGCACAATTTGCTGACCGATTTTCTGAAAAATTCAGGTTATACATCAGAAACCGAAGAAGACCTTGAATGAAATAACGAAAGAACTGTGCCCGGTTCGTGTCTCTTCCTTTGAAATGTCGGACCTCTTTCTTTTCCCGTAATTGTATGTTTCCTTCCTTCTGATGTTATTGCTGCTTGTGGCTTCATCAGGTGCTTAGCATACAGCAGTTATACAGGATCAGTACAATGTACTGGGATGACAAATACGGTACACATAGTGTGTCCTCAGATGTAAGTCGACTTCAAATGGCACCGACATATAGCTTCTGTCCTCTGATGTATGTTAAAACATTTCGTTTCTAAAATTCTTCCTCGATGCCTCAGGTTATTTCAAGCATGAGAGTTCTGATGACTGAGGACTCCAACAATGCTGTAAGCAGCTCTTTCCTATTAGACGATGACTCAAGGTACTGATATTCATGATCCCCGAACTACAATGTAATTCTGTTTTTGATTATCCATCTGAAAATTATCTCTCTTTGCTTAAATTCGATGAATTTTCATGCAGCATACCATTCTCGGTGGACGACATCTCAAAGTCAATGCAACAAGTAGACATAACTGACATTGAACCTCCACCATTGATTCGTGAACACTCTGGGTTTGGCTTCTTGCTCCCCCGGTCTGAATGATGTTCGTGGTCATCGTCTCTCATGCTCCGCTCGGGTCTTCATGGTTATGTCGAAAGACACGCAGCACATCAGGTGATGTGCTGAAACCTGTGCATATAGTTTCATTGTTTGTAATCATCAACATTTGTGTATAGAGCTTGTTTTATGTGCTCATGCCATCCATTTTGGTTTGGATGGCGGAGTCAGTTCATTCTTTCCCTCAAGTTTTATCAACACGAGGGTATTTTCGTAGGTTGCCGCGTTGCAATTTATGCGACGACGTGCCTGGAAACGGGCACTGGCGCCCGGTAGCTTCTTTCTTGGGTTTTAAGGTCGTCTGCCGGTTTTTGAGTGGATTTGTAGGCCATCATTTGTTGTATGTGGAAGCAAGTTGTAATTAAGTTGTGTAATGTTTTTTTGATTACTTCTAACACTAGATGGAAGCTTTTGTATTAACAAGATTACAGAATATAAATTTATTGGATTTTTATTTTGTTTGACCTCTTTTCCTCAAAATTGCTTTCAATTATTCCTTATTTGTGCATTACTTTTAAGAACTCAGAAGTTCGGTACTTGTAAGAACTCGGAAGTTAGAAGTTCGATATGTGGAAACAGTCTCTTTGAAAAGCAAAGGTAAGGCTGCGTAAGATAGGCGTTCCCCCTTCTCCGACCCTCACAAAGCGGGGAGCCTGCTAGTTACGGTTCTTGCCCATAACGGTCAGAATTTCATTTTTTGCAAATTTGTACACAAACAAATCATCTCCCATCAGTCGGAAAACAAATATGAACCTCCTACAAATAAAAGCTAAGTTCTAGGAATACAAAATTACACAGCCTACTACTTCACAGGACTTTCGGGGATGCCTCGACTGGATTACTCGTCCTTCGATCACAATCCAACGATTGATCTCCCTGAATTTGTGTTGGCTGCACTTCCGATTTCTTCTTCTCCTTGAGAATCACTTGCCTCGGCATTACCTCCAGCAAGAAACTTCCTCCGTTCCATACAGTTGCGGAAACCTTGAGTATTTGGAAGCTAACGTGCAGCTCATACGACAAGAAGATTGGGACTGTGAGTGCCATTGTCGCCACAGTAAATACGCCTTGGAGTAGAATGTACATGAGCAAGCGATTCTGATCCCCAAGCAAACCGCTCAAGCGCCACCATACGTTGTTTGCTTTCTGCGCCTTCTTTGAGAGCTCCCTGTTGGAGATGAAATCAGAATCGAGGAAAAAGAAAGAGAACCAAAATGCAAGGGATGATGGAGTGAGAGAGGCAGTAAGAACCTGTAAGAAGTCATGACTTCGGGATCTCTCAACAGCCTTTGCCGACGTAAAACATTGACAATGAGGAAATACAAAGCCTGCCAGAGGGTGTAAGCAAACAAGGGCACCCAAAAGAGCCATACCCAAAGGTAGGATTTGTCTTCTACGTAAGGCCATGAAGCTCTGCGAGAAGTTCCTTCCGGGTGCATGGCTGCAAAAGTTGCTGGATCCCACCATCGAATGGTGAAGAAAACTAACCCTGAAGTAAACATGTTGTGTCAGGGGCATGACATTAATGTATATTGATCACTACAGAGTATGCAACATAAAGTTTTCGGACAAGGTCGGACATATATTGTACTAAACTTTGATTTGCAGGCCCTGACTGCCGAACTAAAACACATACTTAAAATGCATTTACTTGGTTGGCCACAACTAAGGCATGATCAACCTACTGATTGGATCTAAATTTTCAAATCTATAAGAACAAGTAAGGAAAGAATTGACTCACCGGGTAAAAGATGTATGAGGACACTAACAATTTTGTCAAGAGAACTAAAAACCAAGCTACAACGCCAAACGATCAATGCCCATGCTAGCGGCCCCTGGTTACGCATTTGAAAGAATCAACAATTGTAGTAGTGAAATGTTACTTCTTCGCAAAGTTAACTAAGGAGTTCTTGCTTACCTCAGCAAATGAGAAGCAAACCATGAAAAACTTTTCGTTCCTTGGATAAAGAAGCAGGTCAACCAAAAATATTGTATTGGCATAGTAGCAGAAGTCCTAGAACATACAAACAAGTACATTACTTCCTCAGTTTTCATCATAATTGATCCAAAGAAAGTAAAAGTACATACGAGAAGAATGATAGGAGAATGACGATTTTCTAAAAAAATATTGAAAAAGTTCCACCAAGCTTTCAATTCTACTCTATTAGGACATGCAACTAGGGTAACCCGAACACTTGGCCACTATTCTTAATTTCAAACCAACAGTTGCTTCCTCTCTTATCTCTAACTTTTTATGAAGTGTTCATTCTTCTTTGTGAAGGTGGGTAAGGCAATAAAAAGGAGAAAAGAACAAAATCAGTTAGAACACAACCAAATTTTTTCCTCTATGTCATCTTGGAATCCCGTATCAAGTCGAAAGATGTATTGGAGATGGCAAAACCACCCCCTGTGATCTAATTGTTTACACGAATGGTTATCACTATCGTCCAATGTATACGACCAATACCCTACTCATTCACATACATTAATTGAATAACGGATGCATTTAACGAAATCAATATGAAATAGCAAGGCTTACCAAAAGATAGTAGTGCCATTTCTTGAACCGATAGTATATCCAACGAAGAGGAACAAAGATGACATAGAACAAACAATATACATATCGAGTGTCTTGCGGTCCTGTTAAAAGATAAAAATGTAAGAAACAAAAACGCAATGTAATTGCTTTTCTCAAATAGTAATTACTAAAACCATTTCACCAATCAAGAAACCTTACTTGCTCCTAAGAGGAAGCAAAATCCACCGAAACCGAGAACCCCCACAAGATGCGTCACCTAAAGCAGGTAAAAAACAACTTATAAACTTCCAACACAAAAATTAACAAATCCAATACATGCACTTCAAACAATGGCACAAACACAATACATGCTGATCAAAATTCAATCACATGAAATTGCTTTTCAACGTTTTACATAAATATTTAAGTGCTTACCTTGTTGATGAACTTTTCGTGTTCCTCAGCTTGCTTGACGATCTTCACAGCCTGCTTTGAGAGGATCTCTTTGGTCTGAACCGCTTGTTTCGACAAAATCTCTTTGGTTTGAGCAACTTTCTGGCAAAACCAAGCATTCCCAAATCAAATCAACAAAAACCAAAAGCAAACACAACCCAGAATCCCAAACGAATCAAAACAACGAACTTTACAACAAAAGGCCAAAAAGGAAACGAATTTGGCCATACCTTTGATCGGTCTTTCAACCCTTGCCTCACTGCTTGGTGAAACGAATCCCCATTTGTTTCCTCCATTGGGTCGTCGCCGTTGGACATTTTTGCTATGGAGAATCAGAGTCAGAGTCAGAGAGAAGGAGAAGGGGAGGGAAAGAAGGAAGGTGGATCCCTTTCCCTTCAGAACAACACAAAAATCTGTTAAGTGCTCTTTTTCCACAAAAAAATAATAAATAATTTGTACGTTTCTGATTGTAATTTTGCATTACGATGTATTTATTTATACAACATGCTCAATCATAAACTTAATTTTCTTTTCATTATCTTAATATTTTGAGTATATATCATGTGATGCTATTAATTCATGTAGAACGATATGGTTAATTTGTTTAAAATTAAATAATTTCAATGTGTGATATAGGTTGCAAGGAATTCAAAAAATTGAATCTACGGAATAGAATTTACAAATTTTATGGAAAATAATGGAGTAGTGTAGTAGGACTTTTGAGTTTTTAAGATAAATGCTAACGAGACTTTTTTAAAGTAGAAATTTTTATGAACTCTTTGATATCTTATAGTTTAATGTTAATTTTTGTGTAGACATTATAAAATATTATATCAAAAATATAAAATGACAGAAAATAAATAAAGAATTTCATTTTTGAATGAGATAAGATTTTCAATTTTTAATAGGTACCAAATAATTTAATGAACTTTAACGAAAAACTTCTGGTATTGTTTACTTTAACAAAAAATCAAAATTTTACACTAAAAACTAAAAAATCATGACTTTACCCTTTATTTTGTATTTATCGTTAAAACTCAAAAATTTTAAACTATTTTTATTAGTTTTTCTAATAATTTAACCTTAAGTATCAGAATCTTCCTTTTTCTTGACGCAAAGAAATAAAAGAATATGCGATTCGACGTCCCGCCACGCGTACTTTCTCCACATGTCGGCCTTGACTTTTGAGGATGACGAAAGCATCTGCATACGTGGCGCAGGATGACTGTAACTTGGCTCGGGACAACAGTACACGGGGATGCAGGGGATTAAATAGAATTATCCTTGGCCTGGGCTGGTGGGCCGAGCTCGTTGTTCAAGGTGAAGGGTGGCAATCGAAACATTTCTGCATGACAATCAAGGCATGGGCTTCCGTCAAAAGCAAAAGTTAGAAAAATGCTCGCGTCATTTCGAATCAAATTATCCGTTTGCTCTAAATTTGTTAAGCTGACTAAAGCATCGTGCTCCTGCGATAGACGCTAAATCTTTTTTTCGATAATTTTAGATGAATTTAATGAAATCTAAGCTCCTTCACGCTGAAGCGAATCCACAGGGCCTCGGGCCCTTTCTCGTCGCCTGTCCCTCGAGCAACCAGCAACGCTGGACTTGCTCTAAGAGCGTGATGTTCGCCTTAAATGAACTTACAATTTATGGTCACAATAAGCCCTCCTCAATTTCAAGGTGATGTTCCAACGGAAATTGCATCAAATTACTTGTATAAAAACCCTAATGGTCGTGAATCATTAAGACAATTAGATAGTTTAATCGCGGTGATTAACAATTCAAAGCAAGCACGCATCCATCCATTCATAAGCAAATTAATAAAATCACATATTCATGCTAAGGCTCATGACTTCGCCCTAGCAAAGAACTAGTTAAGAACAATCATAATAAAATATTATTAAGAACAAGGATAGAAAACACATAGAAAATAAACTTGAATTGTCAAAGGTTTGTGCGTGTGTTTCCTCCTCTCCTTCCCTAACGGCTAAAAAGCCTTATTTATACTATTCCAAATTAAAACCCTCGTAGAAATGGTTTGCTAAAAACTAGGAAATGCAATAATTAAATGATAACTAGAAATTACATTTCTATTCTGACTAGGAAATTTGCCCATAAAAAAGATAGCCACATTTATGAACCTTCAAGGCTCCAAAACAAGCATAAAATGACTCAATTAAAGATTAGGACCTTCTCTTCAAGTTCCAAGAAGAGCCCAAATCCAAAATCGATCATCTTCCAGCCCAAAAGTGCAAATAAACTCTGCAGCCCAATCTGCCAACACTGTGCGTTGGGCATAAATTAATTCGCCATGATCAGATGCTTCGGGATAAAATTATGGATTTTTGACACAACCTTTTCGACAGATTCACGAACCCGCTCCAATT
>JAOTRO020000001.1:3199384-3212099 GCA_028566515.2 Pyracantha coccinea | reverse complement strand
ACAACATGAGTGAAATTAAAGTTCATAGAAGAAACCCCCTTGAAGCAATTCTGATGTTGAACTTCTCCAAGAACAGCGCAGCTGCGTGGTTTCTTTGGTGGCTGCGGATGATGAATGGAGAAAGGCCAAAGAAAGAGAAGAGAGAGAGCTCTAGGCGACCCCAAAAGGAAGCTTTTGTAAAAGTGGCTGAAACTCTCAGTTTTATAAAGTTAAATAGGCTGTTATAGAATGCCAAGACATTCCAGTAATGGAACATTTATTTCAGACGTTTTTTTTTGTTATTGGTCTCTTAAAAAGCCATATTCATCACCAATATTCAATTGTACACATTGAATCTCTCTCTACACCAGAATGCTTATTCATTTCTCCACTTTCAGCACCATTTTACCTTATTTACCCTCAAATGGCTCTAAAATACAATTAACTGCACATTAACACAAAAGAGAGTAAAACGCAACCAGTCTAACTCAAAAATATCACAAAGAGACTAGGAATTGATGGTATAAATGTATGAAATATGTGAGTTATCAGGATGCTGGCGTTTTCTTTCTCTACGCTTCTGGGGCGTTAGATGGGATCTTTCTGATGAAGACAGCGGCAAATGAAAGTTGTTTAGTTTCTTCGGTTTTTCCTTTTTCTTTAGGCTCACAACTTTGTGTTGGGTTGTATATTGGGGTCCATTAAGTTTCATAAACAATGTAGTAAGTTTCATAAACAGTATAGTAAGTTTCAGAAACAGTGTTGTAAGTTTTCATAAACAGTGTAGTAAGTTTCATAAACAGTGTCGTAAGTTTCATAAATAGTGTCATAAGTTCCATAAACAGTGTAGTACCGTTAAGTTTCATAAACAGTGTAGAAAGTTTCATAAATAGTTTGTGTGAGGACGTTGTGATCTGCGAGTCAAATTTTTTTAATATTAAAATTACTTTTTTTTCATTAAAATTTAAATTCTTTTATCATTTTTATTAAAATATAAGGATTTTTCATTAAAATTTAAAAAATTTTAATTAAATAAAATTATAACATAATTTTTTATTAAAATAAACTTAATCCAAACTAATCTATTAAAAGTTACCTTACAATAAAAAGACCGAAGGGTGAAATGCACCAAGGAAAAGTCAACGGTCCTATCTTCTTCCCCATTTGCTCTCTGAAGTTTTGAGGAGTCTCCACCAAAATTTTCCAACAGTAGAAACGCCATTACTCGTCCAACAGGGTCCCACCTTAATTACATTAGTTTAAATAAAACATTTTAGGTCGACATTCTGTAAAATTCTGAGACTGCCTTCAAATCAGAATCTGTCGAGACCAAAAGCAGAAGCACCAGAAGAAGTGCTTCGACCAACAACAAGAAGCAAAAACAAGAAAATTTCAAAGAGTCATGAAGAAAGGAAGCTTAGGATCCAACCTCAGGCTCACTCTCCCTCCTCCTGATGAAGTTTCCATCTCTAAGTTCTTGTAATTCTCTCTCTCTCTCTCTATATATATATATATATGTATGTATTTATATATTATGGGTTTTGTGGTCTGGCAGGACACAAAGCGGTACGTTCATGGATGGGGAACTCCTGGTTAATAGAGAAGGGGTTCGGATCGTTTCTCATAGAGAAGTTGAAGTTGTAAGCTACTTTTCAAAGATCACACCTTTAATTTTGTGAAATGTAAAGATTGAACCTTTGAACTGAATTGGGTCGGAATTTTGGCAAATTAATGTGCATTGTTATGATTAGGAAAATGGGATTTGCTTATTATTCAAATATATGCACTGTGTTGTTGTGAATTGTGAATTTCATGTAAGAAAGATAGGTTTTTTATGTGTTTTTGGTTGTGAATGTGAATGTGAATGCAAATGCTCAGCCACCACCTATTCAAGCATCAGACAACCAGATGATTTTAGCCGATCTCGACGCGATTAAAGTTATTGGCAAGGGAAATGGTGGGGTTGTGCAACTGGTTCAGCACAAATGGACTCATCAGTTTTTTGCATTAAAGGTATGGCGGAAGGCCCTTGTGATTTTCAAATAATTTGTTTTCCCTAATCAAGTAACTCCTCGTGTACCGTAAGAAGGTTGGGGTCGTTTTGTGGTCTTCGTATGATTGTGTTGTGCCTTAACACCATTTTGATTTACCAAATATGTGTGCGCGCGCGCGCATGTGTTAGCCTGAAGATAGATTTCCGAAAGTGAAGCTGTAAGCTGCAATCATGTGTTCGAGTCTTGGGATGGGTAAAGTTGAGTAGTGGAGGTCTCTTATAGAGCTATTTCAAAATTCTCACTATTTCAGAAACTTCGTTGAATTAAGATTTCTTAATTATAAACACCATGCCTGACATGTTTGAAATTCACACTATTAAGAATTATCTTCATGCTTTTGTAGATTGTAGAGATATCCACTGATATGCCTTCGAACGGATATTTCTGCATATTGTGTTGTATGCTTTATGCCCTTGCTCCAACAATGTTTTATGCTTTATCCCAATTTCAGGTGATTCAGATGAACATTGAAGAGTCTATCCGCAAGCAGATTGCACAGGAATTGAAGATTAATCAATCGTCGCAGTGTCCAAACATTGTTGTATGTTACCAGTCCTTCTATGAAAATGGTACCATTTCAATCATCCTAGAGTACATGGATGGTGGGTCTTTGGCAGATCTTCTGAAGAAGGTCAAAACGATTCCAGAGTTTTATCTTGCTGCCATTTGTCAGCAGGCAAGTTACCTCACATTTATGATGCGACCTGAAACTCTCCGTCTTTGAAACATATTGTTTTTACTTAAAACATGTTGTTTTCTCCCGTCTTCTTGGTGCAGGTGCTGCAGGGTTTGTGTTACCTTCATCATGAAAAGCACATCATCCATCGGGACTTCAAACCCTCTAATTTGTTAATCAATCATGGGGGAGAAATTAAGATAACAGACTTTGGTGTGAGTGCAATAAAGGCAAGCACGTCTGAACAGGCAAATACATTTGTTGGCACATACAACTATATGTCGGTGAGTTAATTAGTTATATTGTATAACAAGCATTCAGGCCTTTCAGGGCTATTGAGGTGTAGGCACTAACTGTTTCTGTTAAAATTTGTTTTGCAGCCAGAGAGAATTGTCGGTAGCAATTATAGCTACAAAAGTGACATTTGGAGCTTGGGGTTAGTACTGCTGGAGTGTGCAACAGGTCAATTCCCATATACACCACCAGATCAAAGTGCAGCATGGGATAACTTTTTTGAGCTTATGAGTGCCATCGTCGAACAACCACCACCTTGTGCACCTTCTGATCAATTTTCTCCAGAGTTCTGCTCATTTATTTCTGCATGGTATGATCTTACTTTTGCTGGTTCAGTATTAAGTTTGTGCTGTTCTGAGAAAATTCTTTTGGTTAAGGTGTGTTTCATTAGCTCACTTGAAGTTTTTGGTGTACATTATCACTTGTAAGTTGTAACACACGGCTCCTTATCTTCTTATCGTATAATTTAGGTTCGTAATGGAATTCAAGAAGAAGCAAGTGTATTCTCTGTCATTGTTTAATTTATTTTCATTCATAATTTGTTTTTTCTTTTGTCATTTCTGTTCATTTCCAAAAGGATTGGACTGTTGACCAAATTAAAACATGGGTTTGTTTTTCACTTCTGCTGTTATTGATTTCCAGTCAATGTGGTGTCTGTTGATGAAGTTGCTGTTTTTAACTTTGTTGACGTTTGTTTCTTTTTTTCCTATTTATCTCAAATGTTTTCCCTGTTCTATTTCTAATTCTTTGAGGTTGCTAACGCTACCTTGGGGGCCTCTTCTTTATCTCAGTGTACAGAAAGATCCTAAGGATAGATTGTCGGCTCAGGATCTCCTGGTATGACCTGTGAAACCCTTTTTCTTTAGGTACAAGTTTTCTGGATTTTGTGGATACTTCCATTCTAATGTGGTCTTCTTCTATATTTTCTCTTTTTGTTTGATTTCAGAGACATCCTTTCATCAGCATGTACGATGACGTGCATATTGACCTTTCCTCTTACTTCACCGAAGCAGGATCTCCCCTTGCAACATTTTAAAACCTAGCTGGTATGTTCAAATCTGAGTTTCAGACCATATCTTGGACTCACTATTTAAACTGAAATACAAAAATTCCTTGCTTTTCTTCATAAATGTAATTTGGCTTCGTGAATGAAGACCATCATGGAAATGAAGAATCACTGCCATGATGTGTTGTCATTAGTATTTTTCTGTGCTGTGAATTTCTTTTTGTATGGTAGATGAATATGAAGCTTCTTTTTATGACATTTTATGTTCAAATATTTATACCGTACTCATTTTTTTCTTGAAGCTCCTTTACATGAGATGTTTGAAGTTTCGTAGCGCTTCTAGCCTCTAGAAAACCCACCAAGATTTTTAATTGTTCAGAAAGAAAGAGGAGTAAACTACATAATCTAAAATTGAATTAGAACTAGATCTAATGTATGCCTAGAGACCTTGTTCAACTAAAGATTGGCTTGTAGAATGACTCTTCTGTTCTCTGCTTGCCTATTACAGGATGTGGACTGCCGGTGTTACGGTGTTGGGGGCCGTGGATGTACTGTCACGAGTAAACTTTCTTTCGATTTTAGTTCCCTCGGTAGCTTAAGCGTAGTTTTGTAATTGACAAATTATTTTTACTTGGAATTTTGGATTTCCTTGCAAACTAGTCATACTTCTTCCTGCCACACTGCAAGCTAGGCAATTTAATGCCTGAAAGCGAGCAGCTTTCCATGTATTTGAGGTTCATACCGGATCCAGAAGTAGTATTTTATGTTCAAATATTCTGTTTGTTCCTCATCAAATGCACTTGAAAATCAGTTCATCTGTCTAGCGTCGAAAGCATTTGTTCGTCCTTTACGATTGCAAATTCATTCATATGTGTCATGTAATTTACCTTCTGTGCAAGTGCATTTCTTATGGATTGTCGTTAATGCGGTTGAATTGTTAGAGAGATTATCAAACAAGAAGGAAAGGAGAGTAGAAAAACACCATTGTCATTCATTCGACTTCTATGTCCGTACAAATTGATAATATAGTAAGAGCAAAGCAAAGGAGGGAAAAAGAATTCTTAAAAGGGCTATAGTTGTAGAGAGATTTTTCGATGTGATTGCCACACCGTCGTGTGATATTAGCAATCAATCTATCGTTCACACAATTAACCACACAGTGTGACGGTCACATTCAATAATTTCTCCGAGCGTCACTAAACCCAGGTGAAAAACTTAAAAAGGGTTGAGTCGGTTTAGGATTATATAATATTGTAATATACAGGCATAAATTTCAGATTACCAAATCATAGTTCGAATTAGGGTTTTTTCTTAAACTTCCTTGTGGATTTCAAGTCTACTACTACAACAGTGATGTTGTCTTTGCTCCCCTTTTGCATGGCAAGCTTTGAGAGGTACTCTGCTGCAGATTGGGCAGCAGGATCAGCTCCCTCTCCCCGTTCCGTTGACATGGTATCACTGTACTTCTTGTGCCACAGAAGGATCCGCCTTCGTGCAATGTCGCAGGCCTCCTGGTTTGTGATGAAATCCCACAGCCCGTCGCTGGCTAGAATCAGGCACTCATCTTCTTTTTCTCGAGAAACAAACACCACTTCTGGATCAGGTATAATCCATGGTTTCATGTATCTGTCACCTGATCAGATTAAATACCTTCATCAACAAGAGATCCAAATACAAATGGTGCAATGCATTCAAAATCAAACTTTCAAAAACTCATACCAATTGACCTTGACATCGCAAGAACACCGCAAACACGAGAACCATTCCACTGTATGACCTTGCCTCCTGCAGCCTCTATCCTTGCATATTCATCTTCTCTATTTGGCTGAAAACCAGAACAAAACCTAATCAGATTATCTAGAATGTCAACTTCATAAGAGAAACTTAGGTGCGACCGGTAAAACCTTGTGACTCTCTCTCTCCTCACAAGACACATGTGCATGAGGAGAGAGAGAGAGGCACAAGGAGATAAATATCCGGTTATACCTATGATTTTGCGAGATGCAAAATGGATGAAATAATGGAAAACTAAAAAAATTAAGGGCCTTGCCTTGTGGTCTACTGACAAAGGCACAGGAACTTTTCCTCTGCACAATACTGCTCTCGAATCGCCACAGTTTGACACGATAATATGCGTTGGACAAATCACGGCGACTACAGCAGTTGATCCGACGGTTTCAGGAGCTATAGGTTGGAGAAGGCCTCCTGGAGCTCCCCCAGAAGAAGCATCAGTTTTGCTCACATCTGTGCCTCTTGGAGCTCCTCCAATCTCAGCATCCACTTTCAAGAAACTATTGGAGACGGCCTCCTTCCACCTCTCCTGCCAACCCCCCTCCGCATTGCTTCTGTCATCTAAGCCTGTTTTCGCAACTTCTAGCTCTTCGGCCAATGCAGAATGCATGCGTTCGCGACAATAATTAGCAACCTGCAGAATTGAAGAAAAACCAAGTTGAGGATTCGACATGAAGTTCTTGATGAATTCAAAAACAGAAATTCTATAGGATAAAAATTCGAATTTCAGTTTAGTTAGCATACCTGAGAACCTCCATGTCCATCATATACTCCAAAAAAATGAGCAGTTAATTCACTTGGGTTTTGATTCATGCCATTCAAGACACTGTCATCCATCAGCATTTGAACCGGAACCTGGGAAAATCGTGGTACAACTGCAACGTCATCTTCCATCTCCGGTCTCCTTCCAATGATAGACGTGTAACCCCAAAGGGGTACACGATCCAAATCCAAAACTCTCCGACTGCAGCTTGTTCTGCACATTTTCTCATCCCCAGTGGCGAAAAAAAGCGAGGTGGATGCAGCACAAGTACTCGATCCATCGCCAACGCAATCACACGTTGGCCTAAACTTATTATATTCCTGACTTCCCCGATTCACGACTTCCGCTCCCCGTTTTTCATCATGAGGACTATTGAATAACAAGGGTGAAGCATTTGCTATTAGTTTGAGGCCCGTAATTTCCATCTGGGATTTTACTGCTGACTCCTCATGGATCAAATTACCTAGCCTGTATGGAACAGAAACTGCCTGAGCTAAATCTTCCATAGCTTTAACCTTCACCTTCCAAACTCAACTTACAAAATTACCAGTCTTCGGTTACCGCCTTCAGTAAAAATCAAATCTTTTGTGATCTAATTCAAAAACATGAACATTTAGAAAATGGGAAGTTGAAATTACAGAATATATATAGAAAAACTTGAGAAATCTTTCAACTTCTTCAAGTCTCTAGAGAACCAAAACCTTCTAACTTTTTACCAACCCACTGATCTCACAAGAAAAGAAGAAAGCTTTGTCCTATCTATAGCAAACAAAAGTCAGAAAAAGATAAACCCAAAACAAATACAGAAAAACCCAGAAAGGAAAATGATTGAAAAGCTCAGTTCCCTGGATCAAAGGCAACTCATATCAGCCTCTTGAAACTTGGTTCTCTCTCTCCTGTGGAACTTTCATGTTTTTCTCAACCAAACCAACTTCAACTACTTAAATCAAAAGCAGAAGAAAAAGTTAAGCTGAGTCACCAACTACTTTTATCTCAATCTCTCTCAACGATTCTCTCACTTCGGCACGAGACTGGTAGCTCATGCGATTGATAGCATTTACCCTTGCACCCCAAGAGTTTTGGAAACGTATCAGAAAATAGTGGACGCAAGAAACAAAGGGGTTCGATGGTGAGTTTCTTCACTCAACTATGTTCTCAGCTCCGTAACGACTTGTAGCTCAAGCGATTAGGACAGCTGGCACCCGAATGTTTGATCTGATGGGTTTCCTCGCAGTTTTCAAAACTCTGCATGCAGATTTCAGGTGGGAAGAATGAGGAGAAAGTGGCGAAAAGAAGATGAAGCGTAAAAGGAAGGTGTGGAGTAGCAATGTGTTGGATTTATATAAAAATAACTTGGAAAAATTATATTAAAAAAAAATGGAAAAAATTGGAAAGGGGAAACACACACGTGTTCATGATATGCCAAAGAACGGAATTAACCAAGGCAAGGTATCTATACATTTTACACACCTACGTTATTAAATTAATAAATAAAATAAAAAATAAATAATTAAGTGGGCCTAAATATCCCAATATATTAGAATCATATCTTTCAAAAGGTGATTCGTAATACTATTTACCTAGAATAATTATTAGAAAGATATTTTATCAAAGGATAATGCTATGTAGGCTAAAATTATAGACTAAATTTGAAAATTAAATGATGTCAACAATAAGATATAAGCATGTTAATCAACATTTAAGTAAGGGTAATACTAGGGAGACTAAATTTACAAACTAAATGATGTGTTACCAATAAGAATAAGCACGTTTATCAACGTTTAAGTAATAAATCAATCATCAACTTCCATGTCTATTAGTTTCCAAAACTTTCTCTACAAATTTAGTCTCCCTAGCATTACCGTTTAAGTAATAATCCAATCATCAATTTTCATGTCATTTATTTTACAAAATTTAGTCTACAAATTTAGTCTCCTAGCATTACCATTATCCAAAATGGTCATTGAGATTGACATGACCCTTACTTTGGTCCATGATTTTAAAAATCGATAAAAGCGGTCCCTAAGTTTGTCTACTGTCAATCTTTTTTTTCATTGTGTGAGTCTCCGTTAAATTGAGGGTTTTTTTTGTCCAACAAACCCCTCCACTTGCTTTTCCATTTAATCGAGATTTTTCATGGAATGACCTAAATAATTGGCGGTGGACAAACTCAGAAACAATTTTAGTTAAAAAGCCTATAAGAAATGCTGACTCTAAAAGTGACCTCACAGTTCAACGTCAATTTTCATACTAACATTATAAAATATTGTGCCATAACATGAGGTGGCAGAGAGTCTCACTTTTGAGAGATTCTCCTTAGCAGATTAACTTTTTGGACCATATTTACAAATTATGTGATATGCCACTAATAAGAAATAAGCATAGTAATCAACACTTAAGTAATAGTTCAATCATTAACAACCACGTCGTATGATTAACAAAATATAATTTAAATAAATGATCTCTCTAGCATTACTCAAAAACAAAAAGAAAATATAAACAATGTAAGACCATCCCAAGGAATTGTTTTAAGCATATACAATGTAGTAGTTTGGCATCCAAGCAAGGACTCCATTATTTTAGCATATTTATAAGACACGTATGTGAATAATGTATCTCAATATTCTTTTTATGTGATAGTATATCTATCTATCCATCTTGGAAGGGA
Organism: Pyracantha coccinea; assembly: GCA_028566515.2. Classification (NCBI taxonomy): domain Eukaryota; kingdom Viridiplantae; phylum Streptophyta; class Magnoliopsida; order Rosales; family Rosaceae; genus Pyracantha; species Pyracantha coccinea. Next base: position 3,202,868 of record JAOTRO020000001.1, on the reverse strand, counting down.
TACAATCATACAAGAGTGAGGAAAATTCCCTTAACTTGCACAATACGGTGCGTTGAATGGTTAAGAATCAATATATACTTTCTTTGGATTAACTGGTTGAGCTCTTGAATTGGGTGGACCATTTAATCAAATTAAACATTTCCTTGCATAAGAACTAAGGGGAAGAGTTCCCCGTTTTAATAAAACCGTAAACGAGATTTGAACGCACGATCTCCTTTAACATTATGGAGACGTAAAATTGAGTTTGTTACATTGATAAATTAATGGATGAAATAACCAAATAAAAACACAAAAAACAGAATCTTTACACCCAAGTCAAATCGATCTGGACTGTTAAGCAACTTCTAAATAAATAAGGGAAGTTCGAACCTTCGCCACTTGATATTCCAAAAAATTAAGAAAAATAAGACCGACTTATAAACTCACATACTTTTTTTTATTACCACACAGAGACTCTCGAATGCCTTAATTTGTTTTTAATAGTCGACAAAGAGTCCAGGTTCTCTTGGAGGCATAAAACTAAACAACCAACCCCAAAGAAGTTGCATTGTGTAACAGTACTATATCCAAATGGATAATGTTTGGGTCTGTCGGAGAATTTACTTGTTTCTCCACTTAAAATTAGCGCATATTTATCGTTTGAATATTATAATCAAAATCGTTCATTATTTTTATTATCATCTAAAGATCATAGACAAAAATTATTCAATTTGAAACAAATGGACGTTATCATAAAGATATTACTTGTTATCAAAATCGTTGATTGATTTAATACGTATGGATGACAAAACGATCTTCAAATTGAATAGTTTCTTTTTGCATATATAATCTCTAGAGAATGATAAAAAGAATGAACGGTTTCGAATATTTGATTCAGATGATAAATATTTGTTAATCGAAAAAACAAGTAAATGCCCAGTTAGAAGACAATGGGGATACAAGCATTATCCTATTGAAATCTAACCGTGATTGAAAATTAAAATCCATTTTCTATTTCCATGCACGAGCGACTATTAACCCTGTCACGTCATGACTCTGAAATTTTGGTTTTCGGAAATCTGGCTCTGAAATTTGGTTTAGGGTTTGGAGGGCAAGGTGACACGGCAGATTACAGTGGAGTGTTGTGTTGCGTTGGGGGAGACGTACCAAATTCTCTCTCCCCTTTCCTTTCTCTCTCTTCATGTTTTAGACAGGGATTGGTTCGTTCTTAGAACTCGGGATAGATTCTCGCCGGATCTTCTTTGTAAGGATTTCAAGAATTCTTTAATTACGTGCATTCATCGTACATCATGTGATCAGTTTTCATCAGGTACTATTTATGTTCAATTTAAAATAATTTATGACTGCACAATATACAATAAAATGACAGAATTAAAAAATCTTCTAAATTCTCGGAAAGAGAATCAAGTGAGGGTCATATCTCCATAAACTCCTCTCAAATCGTGTGTTGTGTGACACGTGCATTGGAGAACACACACGCAGAAAAGTACCAATCTTGTGGGGCTTTTTTTCTTGCCACGACTTCCGTGCCAAAAAACCGTTTGACACGAGTTGGAACTTGGAAGCGACATGCAAGCAGCAGAGTGTCCAAGCTCCAAACTTGGTAATCCGTCTCGCTCAAATAAAAGTTGTAGAAACTCCGATTCTGTGGGCTACCGGAAAATGCATTTGAAAACAACACAGCAAATACAAGACGCATTTGATGAGTGGTTTTTATAAATGATTTAACTTCACCCGTGCAATTCCAACTACACGTCTACAACCCCAAATCTTGGCAGATTCGTACGCGTCTCGGGGAGTACATCCCCATCTGAGTATAACACTCGTCACGTGACATGATCCTTAATTACATCAAGTGTTATGCTCATATAGAATACGCAATTTACCGTATCATAGAGACAACACCCGCCCCGTCAAGGCCCGATGCCAAACGTAATCAGCCAATGGACCTAACGGGGCAGGACATGGGTGGAAGAAACATTAGTGCTTCATCTCCAACCCATGTCACCTTTCTGATATTTGAAAACCTGGCCATATGCATACAAGTAAAACTTTTAATTTTCGGATAGAATGATAGTGTTGACGAAATCAGAATTCGATGAAGTACCTTCAACAACTGAAACAGTATAAATCAAGGGTTCCCGACTGTAGAATACACCAATGGGTATGATACTGCTAAAACTAAGATACTTTTGGAGGCCGAAATACACAAGCGACACATATGAAGCGTCACCTAGAAAACCATCTACTGAAGAACTGCAGATTAGGCTCAATGATCTGTACTGTACTTTACATAATTCTGATCATCCTAACGTTTTATATAAAAATTAAAAAGAGAGGGGGGAGGGGGTTTGAAACCACAGGGCTGCGGCGCACGCGCACATATCCGTAAGATGGGTACAAGAAATGTGCCACCTTGCAAAGGAAACTAAGGCCACAAATCAACATGATTCAGGAAACAGAGACACTACCAGATTCAAACCTGAGAACGTCTGAAATAAAAAAAATGCTCAAATCTTGTTAAAAGTTTCCACCAATCCTCTTCCAGCACAATCATTACTATCTACTTCAACGAATCACCAAAAAAGATTGGATAATGGAAGCACTGGGAGACAATTAAACATTAAATTTGGGTTTTGAATTCCTAAATTCACTGGCAATAAGCGATGTATAGGGAATGAAGTAAACACAAGGTATAAACACATTTCAAGTTTCAAAGTTCAAACTAAATAAAACCAGAATCAAGTAAGCGCGAGACATAACGCAAGCCTGAAGGAGTGAGCCAAGCATTATATTTGAGATGATAAAGCAATAAACGTCGAACAAGATGAGCAACAATGCGGTGCAAAAGCAAAGAAACCTTAGGAGTAAAGACTTACCTCAGCTGTCAGAAATCAAGGTCCACAAGAGCACTTCTCTTGAAGGTCATCTGAGCATATCTCCAGGTACGGTATATCATATCAAAAAGGTATACCCAGTCTACAAAATTGAAATCTACAGAAAATGATGTCTGATTAGAAGCATAACAAAAATGGGGAAGGAAACTTTTATACCATCAGTAAGGCTTGTCGGTATACTCACCAAAAGTAAGTGTGCCGGAAACTGAGTTAGAGAAGACCGGAACCTCAAAGGGGCATTCTCTGAAGATATCTGTAGAACAATCATAAACCAATAGAGAGACAAAAGGCCAAACCTCAAATAATGAGTTTGTCAGCTAGAGAATAATACATTAAATTAAGAGCTGATTTTATTAGGAATATAAAATGTATGTACAAGAGGGCTTTGTTCTCTGATTTCTAAACGCTACAGGCAGGATACACTGTTTGCTAAGATATAATCACTAAGCCATACTAACTGGTGCCTTGAACAAAAAGATCTTTACAGTCAAAGACACCAACTTAATACAAGAGCAAAATCCAAAACATCCGAAAGGTTCACTCAAAATTAAACTTGTGCAGGAGCCTACAAAAGAATCTATATAACC
>JAOTRO020000001.1:3181199-3194462 GCA_028566515.2 Pyracantha coccinea | reverse complement strand
GGAACATTTGCTCGATTAACAACTGGGGACAACTTGGGTGCCACACCTGAGCCTGATCGTGGAGCCCGAACAGAAGCATTCATCTTTGTGCTTGAGGTAGGACTCGCTGAATTGAAATCATCACGGACATTTGCCCTGAAAGAAATACAGTATAAGAGAAAGACATCAACGCAGTCTTATAGAGGAAAAAACACAAATTAGTAAATAAACAGGAGGAACTGAGGTATAGATCAATAAGCAGTTTTAGGCCCTTAACAACCACTGGAACACCACTGCAAAAAATAACCACATAAGAAAATACTATGGATGATATGCTTACTTATTAACAGCTCTATGGTTTGCCCTTTCCTTATCTGTACCAATAGGGCGATCTCTCTTGTCAGTGATAAGGGAAGGGTTGTCTGGTTCAGTCTTAGGGATGGATGAACGAAAGCCCAAGCCAGTTGGTTGCAAGATTCCGTCTGACTTTCCGACTCCAACAGCTCCATTAGTGACTCCTGGCCTATAAAAATACAAGGTGTTAGCATTTCCTCTCAGGCAGTATATCACAAAAAGCAATCATCAACATAAAATAAATATGCAAAATTTCAATGAAATAACTTGTCAACAAGAAGAAGATTGATCCTTCGAGTCACCCAATTTAGAAAAAGTTTTCATATGACAGAAAAAACCTTTCGCTCTCTGTACTATGAGGTGAAAGCCCAGAAGAGAGTCGTGGGTTATCCATTCCAGCTCCAATCATGGGGTTCATTCTAGTCAATAATGGCAGAAGTTTAAACAATCACAACTGGTAGACAAAGGACTCCACAATGATACAGATATCCTTCGGGCATTTGTTAACACCAAGCATATCACCCTTTATATCATCAGATAAAAGGCATAATTTTCCCAGAACTTCTAAACACGGTTTTTCAGATTCAGAGAATTGTGAGTATTTTCATATCACGCACTAACATTTTTTTCCTCATTTGACCGAAAATATTAACACATTTTCCATAAATAATTGGACAATACAACTCAAATGGAAACATGAAAAGGAAGAAATAGTATGCATTTTACATATGGGAACAAAAACAACTTAACCATACAATTAGGTGTCATTCTTTTTTCTGATTCATCCAACCCTTTTACAACTTTGGAGGGTGCTGTCAAGTTGTGTCTACAAGTTCTCTCTTATCATCAATATCCAAATAGAGATGGTGGAAAAAAAAAGTGTAAAATTAAACCTGATATTTGCATATAACCATTAGATGCATAAAATACAACCTTGGCACTTTTAAATTCTACATATGTTGTGCAACTTCAATACAGATATGGTGATTGAATGGTAACAAACAATAACTTGCACAATGTTTAAAGAGCTACTACATCCACTATGGATCCTCAGTGGAAGTATATAAACAATAAGCATAAGTTTGTTAGCAGTGAAAATCACTGAGACTTTTTTACCAGAAAGTTGACCTAAAAGGAATTACATGTTCCAAGTTTCTTTTAGAAATAAAAATCTAAATACTGCGAAAATGCCTATCACCTTAACCTAAAACATGAAGGGATACAATATTTTAGGCAGTCTGTCCTTATGGGAAGAGCAAATTGTTCTTTAAGAAGTCATACCTGAACCCATGGGAGTCATTATTTGACCTTGAACGCACATCATTCACAGGCCTCTGCTGCATTCCCTGTTTAGTTTCACGGTAGCCATCAATTGGTTTACTGGATACCATACTTGGAGAAGCATCTGGCTTTATCCCAGAACGCTTCTTCTTCATTTTTGACTTTTCCCAGCCATCAACACTATTAGATAAATTTCGATCCTCTCCCTGAACTGCACCACTACCTGCAAGCCTCAGCATTTCCCTATCCCTGTCTACAATCACAGATGGCCGCACAAGAGAAGTACTCCGCACATCCATCTACAGTTATCATAATTATGTCAGTCTTCCCTTAGAGGAGTTACAATGCAGCAAATACTAATAGTGGAACTTAAGGATCACAACAGACATTATCAATCAAACTTGCATGGATTACCAGGTGGGATGCACATGGTTAAAAGCACAAAAAACCAATGCAATGCGCAACACAGTCCACAGCTTGAGAACAATAAAACAGTGCTAAACTAGCATGCATAATCATAATTATATGCAATCACGTATGCACTACAATTCCGAGAAAAATGAAAAAGAAGAAGACTACATATCAAAACCTACTAAAATGCACAAAAACAAACTACCTTTCAGTACCATGTCCCCACTCATTCAAGTAAAGAAATCTTCCCATGCATGACATTTCAAAGTGATATTTAAGTGGAAGAAGTTCCATATTAGATCAAGGTTAACCATCCGAATAAGCCCATAAACCCAGTAGCAAAATACAATAATCAAAACAGCTTACGATGATTTCTAAGGAATCTTTAGACAAAATGCAGTTTAGACAGAACCACAACTACAACAGTTCCTAGAAGCTAATTCTAAACAAAACATTCCTAGAAGCTAATTCTAAACAAAACATTCATTACAGTACTCAAGATATTATTACTATTATAATTACTATTATACGAACAAGGCGAGTGAAGAAAGCAAATGTAGCAGAATTTTTCCAAAATACGAACCCTCATATCCACCAAAGAAGTACGAGTGCGTTTGTTCGGGATAGAGTTCTTAGTCCTTTCTTCAGACTTTTGCTGCTCAAGTTCGAAACCACCTGTGACAGTATGACTCTGAATACCAATTTTGCCCATATTTGTCCCCAGGACTGACCGATCACTCGATAACACTGAATTAGAACGTTCATTAGAAAAGCCTTCTGTTCTTGATCTCTTCTTAGATGGTACGCTTGGGAAAACCTTGTTGAAAGCAGATAAGGCTTCATTGAAAGTTTTTAAACGTTCCCTGTAAAATTATTTGACGTTATGCAGTAGTTGAAAGTTATAACTACAAACCAAACTGCAAAATATACACAAATATACCTGGCCTTAATAGAGCTTTCACGCAGACCAGCCTTAACTCGTTTTATTTCCTCCGGAATAGGAGATGGTAGCAACTTTCCTTTTACTGAAGCAGATGGAGATTCATCAGGTGAAACGCTAAGAGCGACACTCACAAGTCTTTTCAAGTCCCCTTGTCTGCTAGACTTGTGCTCTGCAGCAACCAACTTTGGATCAAAGCGCAAACACTGTAAGAAGTTCGTTACATCTCCTTGTGTTATTGCAGACGTGCTTCTTGACATGTTTGGAAGTGAAGATAAAATTGGATTTTCCACGCTTTCACGAAAGCTACCAGATCTATCCAATGCAGTAGCTATGTGGGATCCTCGCTGTCCACTGGTGTATAATGGTCTATCCGGGCTACCAGACGAGAGATCGAACTTGCTAGAAGTTGCCATTGCATCAATTTCCACACTCTATCCGTATCACAAAGCCAGAAAATACAGATGTGCATGACAAAGGCGGGGCACAACAGCACATAAAACCCAAACTCTTAAGAACAATGACTGGGTAGTGCACCTGAAACAGATAAGGATCATAAGATAAGAAGCCAAATCCCTGTTCTTTTTTTCCAAACTAATGATTTCAGCTATCATAGGATGGGTAGTCATTTTAAATCCTTAATGCTGATATAAAAGAAAGAACGATGGGAAACATAACACGAAGTAGCCAATTGCAAAAAGTATAAACAAGAAACTGGACTGAGATGCATAAACCACATAGAACATTTATTGTGGATTTCTTCGTTCAAGGGTAAAACAAGTCGAAAAGATCACAGTTAAAAGTAAGAGTACGTTTAATTTCAGAGTACTGGTCCACAGACTACTAACCTAAACATAAAGGATTAAAAAAATCTTGCAAGCTCCCCAGTCCAAAAGGAAGAAGGAAAGAAATTAAGGCTTACATTAGAAGTTCAATCTTGTTACATCCATAAAAGCAAATTGGCGAAGCAACCCACACGAGAAAGTTTACCAACATATCCTAATACATAAGCAACCTAGCAATTAGCCGAGAAACCATGAGACCATCATAAACCAGACACACAGTGAACAAAAATAAATGCAACTGATGTGCATGCCATATGAGAATTTTGCACAGGAACCGAAACCTAAGAATATCATTATGGGTGCAGCTCCATTAATGCTAACATTATTCCGATCAACACAACGATATTTGATTAAGATCAATAAATTCATGCACAAAACTTGACATGTTACATATATACCAAAGACGATTACTAACTTGTACTCAAGAATTAACTTTTTAGAAGGAGATCAAACACTTACACACGCAAAAATAAAATTAAAAACTAGACTAGCAGAATCAGATAAGTTGACAGTAAATAGAAAGCATTTTAACTTCAACCAAGCACCATTTACTGTACTGGGTTAATATTCCATTCCTGGGAGTTTGACAATGATTTGGTTAAGCTTCTTAAGGTATGGCTTCTCCAGGGAAACTCCTTAGTTACCCAATCAAACAATCGCCTATCCCTGTACTTCCACAGTTTGCTACTAATGTTCATTAGGATAAGAACACACCAAAGATGTAAGGAAAATCATATAAGCTAACATTTAAATGAAGTCATTGCTGATACCATTTAATTATGAGTTTCGAAGTTCCGGTTGACCCTCCATAAGCAGCTCATTGACCAATAAATAGTAACTAAGTTAACGACCAAACTAAATGGAACAACACATGATATCACCAACACCCATATGATGGCTCAATTAACATTCTTCATGAGCTTAGAATAATCAAAATTGACTCATCATTCTATTTAACCTTAAAAAAAAACTTGAGATAATTAAATTAGGACAGCTATCTCGAAGTGACAACGTAGTCACCATAGGTACCTTTTACATTTATCATCTTCCCTTCTTTGGAAATAAAAAATTCCGACTACTATTTTTTCGGAGGCGGATTATTCCAGCTGATGTATGATTGTGAGTTCAATGTCTTTCGCGCTAAAATTTCACTCAACGATACTACTATTTCCTAATATGTCTTCAATTATTCTCCATTCTAATCAACAAAATGTACCTGTCAAAACAGATACTCGGTCACATAAAATTTTCAAATTTTGGTCTACTCTTAAGATTTTTGAGCTTCATTGCTTTCTAAGCTCAAATTTATCTATAATTTCACTTCAATAATAAATAAATAAAACCTTAAAAACCCCAAAAAATTTCGCAGATACAAAATGGAAACCCTAAAAGTTGAATCCACGAAACCCTAGATAAATTAAGCATTACAAACCTTCAATCACACTTCAAAAATTAAACCCAAAATTCGACACGCAGAACTTAAATCAAGCAAAACTAAATCGAAACCGAAGTTCAGAATTCAAATCTTAAACCTTTCAAAAATCGGAGACAATGATGTCCAATTGGCGGCCAAGCAAGCGCGATTCTTTGATTTGGGGATTCGTCGATACGTCCAGAATCGAATATTCCAAGGGTTCTAATTAGAGTTCCGACCTCGAAATCGAAGGTTCGTACAAAGCCATGGAGGACGAGAAGAACCCTGTGTTTTGATCGGCAATGGAAATGGGTGACGGTTAAATTACTGTCATACCCATGTTTCGTTTTACCGATGAATTAAAGTGGGCGTTGGTCGGGGGTAGTTTGGGAACAATAATGTTGTCAAGACTCAAAACAGCTACAGAGAGTTTTCAATGAATGTATGTTAACATATATGTAATAATATATGCATGTATGTAGGTTTATAAACTTTATATACATACATATAGGCACATGGGATGAATTTACAATTTAGGAAGCGACAATTATTGAGCAATTTGAAGAAACAAAATATTAATTTATGAAAAGATATAATTAAGTGATAGTTAACTAAAAACATTACAGTATATGTTTCGTTCGACTTAATAGCACGCCACATAGTGTCAAATAGTACCAAAATATAACACGTATAATCAGTTACATAACATATGTGGGTTTTGTCTTACGATTTAGAATTCAGATGTTTGTGCATGTATTATAATTCAAGTTGATTTGTTGTTGTTACACAACAGGTAAAGTGAAATTTCACATCCTAATCTTTATAGTAATATCATTAAAATGTTTACCTAGTTTGGCCATGTTTTCTTATTTGGTTTCATTGGTACATCTCCTTTCAAATGCTAAAATAGGCAGTTTCATCATCGTTCCTTAATGCATTTTATCATTTTAAAATTATCCTTACAACGCCCAAAGTAGTTCAACATGAAAAATGATTGAGACATCTAATTAAAACAAAACAAACAGAAACATGTCAGATCGCTGTAAAACAATGTCGGAGTAGTTTAGCATGGGAAATGTTCTTTTTTTTTCTTCATTCATTTGTACAAGAAGTAAAAGGGCAATTCAGATTCTTTTAGACTTTGAACTGTCCTAAACTAAATAATGCACGAGTTCCTTTAACTCGTGATAGGCTGTGCCATCCGACAACCATTACAACATGACAAGAAACAACGTTTGATGTTTGTTTCGAATCTTACTCATCCTATCTAACCATGTCATGCAATGGAGGACTTGCGTGAAAAAAGAACGCCTAGATCGCTATGTGTCAAATTAATCATATGAATTCATATGAAAAAGTAAAAAAATGTGGGAACGCCCGAAAATTTTGGCACTCAGCCACCTTGTCAGTTCCCGCCTCTTGTAAATCTCTCTTTGCATTAGTCTGGTGGTTTGTTTTGTTCCAAAAGAAAAGCATTTTGGCGATTGTTGTAACGAATCTTGGTTATCTACGACTTGGTGAAAAGAAAAAAAGAAGTTAAATATTGAGGACAGGGGAAAAGTTTTTTCCTTGTACCGTCGAGGTTTCCTTGAAAGGAAAAAAAAAGGGGCATAAAGAAGCCAAACTGCACTCAGCTGCAATCAATTTTATATGAAATAAGAGATATAAGTATTGGGAAGATATGGGACTATAAGATTTCAACATCAATAACATCCTCAAATTTAGGACTCAAAACCTCAGTTTTTTCACGTTTCGGCAACCATAATTTCCTATAGACAATCAAGAGAAGAAAGATCGAAAACTGCCACAAGCGAAGGCACATTTTGAATGCCAAATGATCGAAAACTGTCACAAGCGAAGGCAAAATTTGAATGCCAACCTGGGTAGCCAAGACCTTGACAAAACTCTCACACCTACTGGGATACAAAAAGCTCTCGAGATCTACTAGTACTACTCCTACAAAACCAACCCATTAAACGGGGTCATCTTAAAGCGTCTTCAACATTACTACTGTACACTGTTCTGCAAGATGTAGCTGTCAACTGTGTTGATCATGTGGGTGAAAACCTAACCAGAAAAAAACAAGCAGGTGTGCCCAGCATGTTCCTAGAAGGGCTCTGTCCGCCTGTCATACTAGATGCTACGAGTCACTCTGACATGACATCCTCTGATGCAGCAAGTACCTGAGCTTCCATGTCGTACGAGGAATACTTAGTGGAGTAGTCCAGTACAGAATCACCTGGACAGGTACACAGTCAATTATTACAGGCACATTACAAACAAAATTTACAGTCGATGAGACCAGTTCAGGTCAGGATTTATTACTTTGAGAAGAGTCAACAGATGTCCTGTTCAGTGATGTACTTCTCTTTAGATCTGTAACAGTAATGAACATAATCCAGGAAATTTATCAGATGAAGTTGCTCATTAAATTAAAACTTGGTAGCATGTTGCGCCTAGAAAGACAAAGGAAAAAGAGATGCGAAGAAAATTGTACTGCGGTACAATGCATACCAGATGAATGATGCAACCCTTTGACAGCCTCAAAATTCTTGTATGTGTAGCCAACAAAACTGAGATCTTTGGGAGTCAACAACGTCTGCAAAGAAAGATACAGAACAAGCATAAAGTGTCACCGAAACTACTTTACATAAATCAAAACTAATATAACACGAATTTTCTTTCAGTGTTTTCCCTTCTTCAAGAGTAAAAATGTTCCTTCATACAAGATCATGAGAATAAGCACACCGGGCCTCCAAAAAAAGATTAGTTGATATTTTAGATAAGTTCAAACCCCCAGAAATATAAAGAAAATTTGTTTTATTAATCTAGTATGTCAAAATGTACCCTTTTACGCGTTTAGATTACCAAAGCCATCACCAGATTATGAATTGACATTGTGCCACTTTAAGTCTCCGTTCTCTTTTGGCTATGAGAAACATACCTTTCTCATTGGTCCAGATCCAGTTCTTCCAGGTGCCGGTGGATCCACCTGCAGCACAGTTGAATTTTAGACACAGGCACAATCCAGTACTTCACTACTAGCGACTAGTATAGATCGGATGTTTTCGTGAGCAGTAAGCCGACAGGAGTATATTTGACACCTTACCTCATCATACTTCATAAAGTTTTGAGTATCAAGTTCATCATTGACCTCTGGTTTAAATGCTGCCTCCGTCTCGTAAAGTCTGTCCCATGCAATATCTCTAAACCAAGGATGAGCCTGATGCATTTAAAATAAGAGGACTTATTTCATTAAGAATGGCCTAACAATGTGAGGGTAAAACCGTAAAAGCCATCGGAACTAGAGGGGAAATACCTTAATTTGGGCTGCTCTACAAAGTCTATTTTCAACATCGCAAAGAAACCTACTGATCAGATCCTTTGCTTCAGGTGTCAACCTTGCCTCGACAGGAAATTTCAAGTGATTTTTCCAATGTACAATCTGCATACATTTTTCCATATGTCAGGTTATGCACGAGATATGAATATCAATAAAACTTTAGTAAGAAATGTAGAACTCCACAAATATTACTGCTTCAGAAACAATTTGTAAATTCAACTTTCTTGAGAAAAACATGTGAGACAAAAGCAACCTGGCGAGTTATGTTGAAATTAATCTTACTGCAGTCTAATTATTGTGAAAACCACGCAACCATGAAAACTATGAGAGTATACACTTGAATCAGAAAATATAAGCAAAATATATACTGATTGCATAACCTTTCTGCATGTTGTGACTGGATCATCAGAGTAAAATGGAGGATAACCAACCAGCATCTCATACATTATCGCACCAAGTGACCACCTACAAGCGGGAATTGGGTGAGAAATAGAATTCACAAACGAACTTGCTCACAAATATTTTAGCTCCTATTAACAATCCAATAATGCTGCAACATCATGGACTCACCAATCACACTCCATGCCGTATCCTTTCTTCAACAATACCTCTGGAGCGATGTAATCTGGAGTTCCGACTGTAGAAAATGCCTACCATTGAAACAAAGGAAATGGCATTAAACATTGCATCTTAAATCTACAAAGTGTTAATTATATACAAATAGCAAACATTTGTTGCCTGCACTTTATCAAGTCAAGAATCTAAGAGTAAGACTGTAAGAGAGGTGAAATTCCACATTAGAATATAAAGGAAAGGATCATTTGAGTACCAATTTTCTTCTGTTTATCTGCCAATGCTGAAGTTGCTCAAGTGGGCTTTTCCAGCGCCTCCCATTTTTGGTTTCTGGGAAGGATTCATCAATATCCATTGTCTCATGCAGGTTCTCATCATCAAGCACTTCATTTTCATTTATAGAAGATAAATTTGAGCAATCAAGAGGCTTGCAAAGACCAAAATCAGAAAGCTTCATGTGACCATTTTTGTCTAACAGAAGATTGTCTGGTTTTATGTCTCTGGAAAAAAAAATAGACGTAGCAAATGCAAGAGTTAGATTATGTTATCTTGATGTACCATTTATTAATATAACGCAATTTAACAGAATACAGCTTCCGATGTTGGCAAGCCTGTGACCAAAAGGATAAACCAACCTGTGAATGTAGTTATGTTTGTGAATAGATTCTATGGCCAGAACACATTGCGCAATGTAAAATCTAGCGACAGTTTCAGTCAAAGACTCTTCTCTGATAAGCAAAGTCATCATGTCACCACCAGGTAGATATTCCATGACTAGATACAAGTATTCAGCATCTTGAAAGGAATAGTAAAGTTTCACAATGCAATGACTGGCAACCTCTGCAAGCAAATTCCTTTCAGCTCTAACATGTTCAACCTACGTAGTGGATAGACAACCAGTGAGTACAAGATTTACACTAGAAGTAATGGATGAAAATTTGAGAACCTTAAATCGAAGTTTCTCTTTCCCTTAAGGTAAAAGAAGTTAAAATTAAATCAATTCTTGATGTGCCATATAATTACCTGCCCCCTACTGAGCATTTCTGACTTCTTCAACTTTTTCATGGCATAAATGTTGCCAGATTTCTTCTCCCGGCACAGTCTAACCTGCAAAATATTAATATAAATATTGTATCAAGAAACTATCAAACATAAACCAAAGAATATGAAAAAACCTACAACAAAGAAAACGAAACAAATAACCATCATATCTGTTTTAGAAGTAATCAGCATACTGTAACAGTATACAACTCGAGGTCAAGGGTGACAGAAACAAGCTTATACTCACTTTCTCTGTATATTAATACGTTGAAAAGGAAAATAAAACTCTTTTAAACCTAGCACCTATGCAAGTTATAACTTATAAGAGATGCATATCTCTACCTCTCCAAAGGCCCCTCTCCCAATTATGGCCAAAAGGTCAAAATCATCTACACAAATCTTGTGCCTTTTAAGGCGAATGTATTGAGTCTCTGTGCGCTCCAAATCCTTCAACAAATTGATCTGTTCCTCCTCTGGTACATGTTCAGATGCCAACTTCTTTTCCAGCACCGAGCGCCTGGAAACAATGAACACATTTGAGAGCACATATCAAGATCAATGACAGAACCTTTATCCTCTAACCATTGCCAATTTCACTTTAATTACCAGTGGTGGAGGCACATCACAACTAGTGGACTCTAAAAACATATAACAAAACAAGAACATATTCAGCACTAGCGATATAAAGTTTATGTGCCATGAATGCAAGAGTGTTTGAAGTAAAACTGCCATAATGGACACTGGAAACAGAACAGACCGGGCATTAAAGATAACATTGATGAAAAACACTGTAGAAATAACCATACTAACACGCAATTCTATTGCCTAAGAACTCAACATTTTAGCCTTTTCAGCACTCTCTTCCGGTGACTCTACCATGCACAAGTTGAAATATTAACACAAATTATACCTGATGGAATGACATGAAAAAAACACAAACGAGAAACAATCCAAACAATCCATAAAGAACCAATGACAACCACCACCCATTTTATGTTATGAAACATGTCTCTCACTTATTGCTAAACCAAAGGGGCTCAATCACACAGTTAACTGCCAAATAATGCACACTAAATATGTTTCTCAATTTGTTCACAGTTGCATTCAGTTTAGTTCTTCTAAGGTGATTAAAGTAATAACAAACCAATAACAAAATACTTTTCCAACTAAGGATTTGCGGATAATATAATTACGAAGCCTCAAAACTAATAATTATTCATCACTATGCAGTTCTTTACTAATTTGCAAATGTCATTCTGCAGAATCAGAACCCAAAATCTTATCATGTTTGATATTCCTTATAAGGTTGCTATCATCATTAGCTCCCCTGGTAGAAAAAATCTAAACACAATTCGACTCGGCGATAAGCATAACTTAAACAATATTTACTTCCACTTCATGCAATCATATGCATTCCAAAAGCACAATGATTTGGGAAGTTCCAATGAACCCCATCTCCCAAAAAAACCAATCAAATTCCAACTCTTTCCAGGAATGCAATTCCAGGGCAGTCAAAGAAACACCCTCATTTCTCAGGAAAATCAAGGCTTTCCATTCCAAACAAAAGAAAAAATCAAATACTCAGAATAAAAAACAATTCTGATCACAAAAACACCAGCTGAAATTGCAAAAACAAGAACTGGGCATGACAGAAAGATCCTTAAAAACAGTAAATTCAACAAAAGGAAATGTCTTTTTTCCCTGCCTCTGTTTACGATCCTGGATGTGCTTCATCTGAGCCTTGTAGTGGCTCTCTATGAATTGCTTTGCCGCAGCCACCCTCTCCAGGGTCAGGCTGGACCCCACCTGCCCGTTCTCCTCCTCCTCCGCCGCCTCCACCACCATGGGCCCCACCTCGTCCCTCTCCATCTGCTTATGGTTCTCCATCCTCTCCCTCTCTACCTCTCTCTATGGCTTGAGAAATTTGGACGATTGTGACGAGTGACAACGAAGCAAAAACCCCGGGACGAATGGGAATATGAGACCCCTCCAAAAACTGCTTCTACAACCAATTTTTATATCTCCCCACCAACGTCTAATTTGTCTGTCTGACACGTGTCCATGTCCAGTTGGCTGTTCCTGGGTTCCTACAGTTGGACTCTCCTGGGTGGCATTAAGTACAACTAAATATATTCTCTTTATATTAGACAAAGGGAATTAACCAAATTTTATTCCTTAATTGACAAATAATCATATTTTGGAAAAGAAAAAAAATATAATTAGTCATATACTTAGAAAGTGATTTGTAAATTCATGTTCCTAATGCTGCAATGGTAGCACAAGATTTCCATATGTGAAAGTCTCAAAAAGGAAAATTCACGTGTAATAAGATGTACCGAGAAGTTTTTAAAAATGGAAACCAAATGTTTCACAGTTGTTAGTAGGCAGGTTTGGAAGTGAAAGACCAAATCTGCATAATTTTTAGCTGTGGTAGTCTTATCTGCTGCCTCACTAATGAAAGAAATCCAATCTGTCATAGGGTTGGAGATTGCCAGAGCAGAATTTGAAACCAAACATTTTGCAGGTGCAATGAACTTTCTTGATGACAGTCATTTAGTAAAAGGAAAACATGATGGTTCATGAATTAGGGGAGGTAATGGAAATGCTCCCAAAATGTTATAACTTGCATGTCAAGGGTGAATGTATACATATTTTTGTCTATCTGTATCATCACGGGGGAAATGTATATACCTTTATGTCTATCTGTATCGTCATGGAAGGAATGTATGCACTTTTGTGTCTATCTGTATCATCACATGAGAAATGTATACACATTTGTGTTTATCTATTCGTCATAAAATGAATGTATGCACTTTTGTCTCTGTCTACATCCTCACGAGAGACACGTATGCACTTTTGTGTCTATCTGTAACATCACGAAAGGAATTTACACCTTTGTCTCTATTTGTATTATCACGAGAGGGATGTATACACCTTTGTGTCTATCTATATCACCATGGAAGGAATGTGTACACCTTTGTCTCTATCTGTATCATCATGGAAGAAATATATTTATATACACCGTCTCTATCTGTATCATCACATAAGGAATTGTTTGGGCCCAAATTATTGGTTTGGGCCG
>JAOTRO020000001.1:3082368-3098197 GCA_028566515.2 Pyracantha coccinea | reverse complement strand
GTTGGAGAAGTGATACCTAACACATTTTGGTTATGAATATTCAGAGAAAGCTATTGGGTCTTTTGCCATCTGAGTAATATAGTTAGTGATATGCTGATGCTCTGCGATTTTTATGAAATTTGACAGGCCAAGATGGTGGAAAACGAATGGGTCTGAACTTTGAAAGAGTGAAGTAAGTGGCTTTCGGCAATGCTTCATTTCGTATGTTAATTATCGGTGAATTGCCTTTAGTTGCACTTCGTTATCAGTTAAATTGCGCTTTTTGGTCCCTGGTTATTCAAAATCAATGTTTTTAGCTTTTGTTTTGGGATGTTATCATGTACTGGTATGAAGGATGTTCAGTATATGCAAGGTTCTAAAAGACGCTAGGCGCTAGTTGGACGGCGAGCTGGGCCTAGCGGCTAGGAAAATTTAAGTAAATAAGTGTGTTTATACTTAAAATATATGTAATTTCATCGAAAACTACAAAATAGATTGACATATATATTATGAAGTATTGGAACATAATGAAAACATGGGAAACAAGCATAGAATGTGTGTTTATTTAAGTATTCAACAAGTCTCTTACAAGATGGTGGAAAACGAATGGGTCTGAACTTTGAAAGAGTGAATTAAGTGGTTTTCGGCAACGCTTCATTTTGTATGTTTAATTCTCGGTGAATTGCCTTTAGTTGCACTTGTTTATCAGTTAAATTGCGCTTTTTGGTCCTGGGGTATTCAAAATCAATGTTTTTAGCTTTTGTTTTGGGATGTTGTCATGTACTGGTTTGAAGGATGTTCAATATTTAGCTCTGTGAGTTGATTATATGTTTCCTATTGTTCCTCATGCATGTACAAATTATCACTCGACTGTGAGGGTTAACTTGTTTAGTCTTGTGTTCATGCTAGAACTTGATGGGTGCGTATGTTATTGTGTGTAAATATGACCCACAAATGATGACGGAGGCTAGATGTCTTGCGAGATATATACATAAGGAGGATATATGCTCACTGAAAAATTGTCACATTTGGATCAAGACACTCTATTGGTAGAAATTACTGTGAGTTTGAGATTTGGATCTCAATCGTAGGGTTGCTTGATTCCGTGCTTATTATGGGTACTCTTAAATTGAAATTTAATGGAATTCTA
The DNA here is from genome assembly GCA_028566515.2 of Pyracantha coccinea. Classification (NCBI taxonomy): domain Eukaryota; kingdom Viridiplantae; phylum Streptophyta; class Magnoliopsida; order Rosales; family Rosaceae; genus Pyracantha; species Pyracantha coccinea. The sequence continues at coordinate 3,097,068 of JAOTRO020000001.1, read as the reverse complement.
TTGAAATTTTGAGAAGCTGAAACAATTCTTCCCAGGATATCCCATCAGTTTGTTCACTCTTTCTGCAGGTATTGGCTATCTGTTGGAGCTCAGCCTTCGGATCCCGTGCAGCGTATTCTTTTCAGAGCTGGGCTGTTGCCTCCACCACCAATGGTGGCAATGGGACGTAAGGGAGGGCCACGTGACACGCGACCTGTTGATCCTATGAGTGGACGGTTTGTGACTCCTGAGAAGCCAGCAGCTAGTGGTGATCAAGGGAAAGATGCGGAAAGCACTGAAAACGATGGTTAAGACGGCACAAGAATTTCCATTAAACTTCCCCAAAATTTGTAAGATCATTTCTTACTATAATCTTTTGTATTTTTCTAGGGCAAGAGGGGTTGCAAGAAACGATCTTTCATATCGGATTGCAGGATAAGCAGCTTGGTATCGGTCAATTCTGAATAGCTTGGGAAGAGATACAGTCATATCTAAATAGCTACTGTATTAGGCGTTAAAGAACACTACTGTATTGAATGTTTGATTTTGTTTAGTTTATGGAATGAACTTCAGCTTGTTCCTGGCATCACTTCATCATCATTGTCGTTTTCAAATTTCTATATGAAATTGCAGAGATAATTGGGCTCGTCTGGGATTGCTTATGTAGAAAGCACTTATGTTATAAGCGTTTATGCTGTAGAAGTGGTTTCATCAGAAACATGTTGAAATTTTTATTAAAAATTAAGTGCTTCATAAAGAAGCATATGAGAAGTGCTCATCCAAATAATGCTTTTATGACCTAGAAGATTTTTAACTTTTTTTTTCTATCAAACGCATAGGCGTTTTTAGAAGTTTTGCCAATACATTTTCTATAATTAAACATGGCATATTCATGATGTGAATAAACCTAAAAACATGCCTAATTAAAATCTTTGTAACATAAAGGCTCATATAATTGGCAACATGTCAGACTGTGAGTATGAAACATTAATTAATTATGGAATGAATAATTTGTTTCAACGTTCGGTTTAAGATTGACTATCCAACGAAACAGAACATGATTTATTTGGCAAGAGAACATTGAGTAGCGAATATTTCCTCTATGTACCAAATTCAACACCCAGTTATTGTCATCGGAGGAGATACTGAGTTCAAATTTCTAAATGCGAGTACCATATATTAGAAAGAGAACATCACCATTATACGAGTAGTGAACATTTCCTCCATCTTCCTAACAATTCCAAGTTCGATTTCAATACACAGTTGTTATCGTCGATGAAGACCCTGAGTTCAAATTTCACGAACCACAATATGTGGAACAAAATTGGGCCTCATCGCCAGCAAACTAAGCCCAATCCCCTAAACCTACCTTAGTGTGGGCCTCCCTTCAAAAATAAATATTAAAATTAAATATTTTAAATTTTGGACAGCTCAGCACTACCATCCACAATAAAGGGCAGAGAGTGGGGGATCTTGGGCTAGGTATTTAAACGAGGGAAAGAAAGGATATAACGGAGGCCACGTTTTGAAAGCCCCTTTACCCTTTTTCCTCCCTCCTCCCACCGCTTCTAGGGTTTTAGCTTTGCCGCCTTCTTCCTCCTCCCTCCGCCCCTCCCTCTCTGCATATCGGAATGGGCAGCGATAAGGATAATATCAACATGTCCGATCTCTCCTCAGGTGGTACTCACTCTCTTTCTTAACTTTCTGATGTTTTGTAGTCTGATGCGGTGATCTTACTCTGCTTCTGGTTGTTTGTTTCTGAAGCTCTCAACGACGTGGATCGAGCAGGCCTCGTCAATGCTCTCAAGGTCTGTATTCAATTTTCTCGGCAACCAAACAGACTCTTACTCTGTTAATTAGCAGGAAATTTCAATTTTACAGTTTGTTTAGCTTTCGGTCTGTTTGTTCTTTGCGGTTGAGTGTTTGTTTGGCTGATGGAGCTTGTGTTTGTTGTGTTTGTGCAGAATAAGATAGAGAGTTTGGCCGGGCAGCACTCTGATATCCTCGAGAGCTTATCTCCTGTAGTCCGAAAGCGGGTCGATGTCCTTAGAGAGATTCAGGTATGATTCTCACTCGCTCTGAAGCTTGAACTTTAGTGCTTTGATATGCTGGATTACTCATAGTTTCATGTCTTTTCATACTTTGTTTGGTTGGTTAATCAAATTATACTCTTATTTCATTTCTATTTTCTGTTTAGATACCATTTTGACTGATATGACGGGTTTCTGCAGCATATTATAGCTTAACAATTTTTAAAATTGGTGTTTCAGTTGCGTTTTTTCCGTTGGTTCTTGAAAAAAAACTGTGTTTGGTTGACAAATTGGTTGGAGTTGTTCATTCTCTTAGTATTATGTGATGGAATATGTAAAAAGTGAATATATTATCTTGAAGTGTGAAGCACCCTAAGACTTTCTTTACTTGCAGACCCAACATGATGAACTTGAGGCAAAGTTTTTCGAGGAGAGAGCAGCTCTTGAGGCCAAATATCAGAAATTGTATCAACCTATGTATACCAAGGTGTTCTACTGTTCTACATACTGCAATGTTCTATATATCGTATATTCTCAAATACAAAGGGTTCATATATGGGATGCTTCTTTCTTATTCGTTTTATTTATTTTATTAAATATATTCTGTATGGCTTCGTGGTTTAGTGGCATGTCACTGCTCTACCTAAGTGAGGTAGCAGTGTCACCCCTGGCCTGAGTTAGTGTGATTGATGTCCCGTTTCTTTTGCTTATAGGTATCTTACTATTTTGTGAACGAGGAGCTTAACTTCATTTCTTTTCATGTATTTCGTTTTAAAATAAATCGTACTGAACACTCTGCAGAGATACGAGATTGTAAATGGTGTTGTTGAAGCTGAAGGAGTCACTAATGAAGCAGCAACAACAGAAGAGGGTAAATATTCCGAAGGTATACTCTTGATAGTTATTCAGGACCTATATAGTTTTAATTATTGTGTGCAAATGTTAATTTCTTGTCTTTGCCTGGATATTTATTTTCGCAGAAAAAGGAGTGCCTGATTTCTGGCTCAATGCAATGAAGAACAATGAAGTGCTAGCTGAGGAGGTGGTTATTGTGCATAGAGTTCTCATATTTGATGTTCATAATTACTTTGTTGTTTGTCAGCTCAATTGTTTATTTTTTTGTATCACCAGATATCTGAGCGTGATGAAGGCGCTCTTAAATATCTTAGAGACATCAAGTGGTTTAGGATAGATAACCCTAAGGGCTTCAAACTGGAGTTCTACTTTGACACCAATCCCTATTTTAAGAACTCTATCTTGACGAAGACATACCACATGATTGATGAAGATGAACCCATTCTCGAGAAAGCAATAGGGTAAGTTCGGGAGCGTTGCCTTTTGCTAAATAGTTCGGTTTCTTAGTTCATACTTGTGTGACCAAGATGGCCCGTGCATCGTTGTTTGTATTCTTAATTTAATACAATGTCTGGTGCCTGGTGCTTTGTAGGACGGAGATTGAATGGTATCCTTCTAAATGCTTGACACAAAAGCTCCTTAAGAAGAAGCCTAAGAAGGGATCTAAGAATGCTAAGCCAATAACTAGAACTGAAAATTGCGAAAGTTTCTTCAACTTTTTCAGTCCGCCTCAAGTCCCTGAGGACGACGAAGATATTGATGAGGATGTTGTAAGACACTTTTCTTTACTTTTTTGTTTCTCTTTCAAGGTTTTTGTCCTTTGTAGTCTCTTATTTGTACCTCTTTTCAACAGGCCGAGGAACTCCAAAACCAGATGGAAAATGATTATGACATTGGGTGAGTTTATAACTTCTACTAGTACACAGATTCCAGACCTTGGTACTAGTCCTACTCCTAGATAGTTTGGGAATTTTCTGATTGAGTGCTTGTTTAAATTTTTCTTCTCGTATTGGCATCATTTTTTGTGTAGGTCTACTATTCGAGATAAGATCATCCCCCATGCTGTTTCATGGTATACTGGAGAGGCCATTGAGGGAGAAGATTTTGGAGACTTGGAAGAAGATGAAGAAGATGAAGATGAAGATGAAGATGACGAAGAGGAAGACGAAGAGGATGAGGATGAAGAAGACGAGGAAGATGATGAAGACGATGAAGATGAAGGCAAAACCAAAAAGAAGGTGCAGTGTTTTAAGCATTTTGATCATCTTTTCTCCTCTTGCATTTCTTCTATTTGTTTGAAGTTTGAACTGACGCTTACTATTTTCTTATGCAATTGATTCTGACGCAGACATCGGCTAGCCACAAGGTATGTTGCCTGTTTTAAATTTGTTCATAAGTTGAATATCTAATTGTTTTGGTGTTTCGAAAATGAACTTTTTGTTTGCATATACTGATTACATGTGTTACTTAATGTAGAAGAGTGCAAAAGCACCAACCGGGGAGCAGGGTGAAAGGCCTCCAGAATGCAAACAGCAGTAGAATATGATTGTTTCGGAAGGGCGGGTTTAGTAGCTGTGAGTTCTCGTTGGACCTTCAGACTGTTTTAATAGAAAATGGTTGCTGGGCAGTTTTGTGTGGTCGATATATTTTTTTACCTTTTCTTTTCTTTTCCATGCTGGTTTAGGGAGGGTGTGATGAAAGATGGTTTGGATGTCATTGTGATTTGTTGGCGTATGTTTGAATTCGATAGACAATGTTTTTTAGTAAATCTATTAATGATTTGTGTAATTTTCGGCCTGTATTTCTCGTTTGATCGTCTCTATCTTGTGTTGGACATCTGAAGATGCAAGAGGACATATGTGGAACGGGTTCACCAGCACGTTAACAATGACGTGTTGAAAACCTTACAAGTGTAAATGTTGCTCTAGAAGATGTGGCTTTTTTTGTCTAACCGATTGTTTAGTTGTCGGGGACATGGCAACCGAGGACTAAAGTCATCATTCTTCTTTTAGGCGCCTAAAGTTTCATCAGTTTTCTTTTGGCCCCTAAAAGTTTCATCACTAGAAAGGTGAGAAAAGCAATAAGGTAGAAGATCAGTTGGAAATGCAAGCACTTCTTGAAAAAGCATTTAGAAGGGTTATGGCTTGTTTAAAATTTAAAACGACGAAAGTGCATTTGGTGAAAGTATTGGATTTCAAAAGTGCTTGAAGTGCATTTTGGAAGAAGCAACACATGTTTCTTGCATGAAGCATTTTAAGTGCTTGTCTAAAATGCACTTGTATTTTTACTAATGGTTACAAAAGCACTTTTATCAAAAGTGCTTTTAATCAATATAAAAGCACATCCAAACGCTTATCTTCGAGAACTTGGAAGTGTTATTTAAAAACAAGTGGAGGAATCAGCCTTTGGATTTATTGAACTTCTGTTTTTTAGGAAATCCGGATGAACCAATTTAAAAACATAAATGTAAGTTGTGTGCATCTGAGGTTACAGTGCTGTATTTCTCCTCTTTAGAGTCGCTTTTGTATAAAAATAATAACAGAAAAGAAAAAAAATTAGAGTGAGATTGTAGGAAAATGCCCGTTGTATTTAAAGAACCTAGATCCTCTTCGGTTCTAAAAAATCTGAGCCTAAAAATCAAATGATCCAGACCGTTGAAATTTGATCCAACGATTACAAATAGATGATCCCTTTAAAAGTTATAATACAAACATGAACTCTTCTAAAAGTTATAATAATTATAACCAGTAGATCAAATTTTAACGACTCTAATAAGGGTCGTGAGCCCAAGCAGTCAGGATCTCCACTCTCCTCCACCCTGACTCTTCAGCTTCTCTCTGCGATGCTTGCTCCAGCATTTCAAACAGGAGGGAAATAAACCCCATAACCGTAAAACCCAGACTCTCTCTCCTCCCTCTCTCTCTCTCTCTCTCTCTTCCTCTGCCATTACCTGATATGCATGGCCTCTTATAGTTTCCTAAATTGATTTTCCTCTCACCTTCTACCTCTTATTTCTTCACTAGTTTGATTCCGGAGAAGCTGTGGGTTGTGGAGGTTTGGAAGCTTGGAGTTCGTCACCAATGGCGAGGCTTCTCCGAAACGCTCTTTCCATGAAACGTTTCCTATTCCCGCCACAGGTTTGCCGTTTCTTCATTCGTGAAACAAGAAAGTTTTTTCCTTTTGTTCACTCAATGGCTGTCTGTTTGGTTTCTGGGAATGTTTAGGAAAAATTAGTGTTTGAATTAATCAAAATTATAACTTCTGAGCTTCGGGCATCTAATTTTTTGTTCGTTCTGTTTCGCAGATGAACCGGAGAGGATTATTGGGTACATCTACCCAGTTTTGCAATTTTTCTTCGAAAGGTGCTTGCTTTAAATTTTTAATTCTTATTCTTCCTGATGCTTTCAATAATTTGCATTTTGGGAAATGTTAGATTTTATGTATATTTTTATTTGTTTCGAATGAATTCGGAGGTTTTATAACGGAGTTTTAAGTATATCAATAAATACTGCTTGTGATTGTTTAGCGAAAATAAGAGTGAAAGAGAGACTGTTTGTGGTATTAAGATGTTTGTAAACTTCAATAATTTCATGGCCCCGTCCATATTGTTGCGTTTAATGAATTATCTTCATATGGCGTGGGTTTAACCGATTGCTTTGCTAAATATAACTTGTTATATAATACCATAATAGGATAGCTATCATCCATTATGCGCTGCCATAAAACACGGTTTGCGTTCCTTTTGATTTTGAAAATATTCGAAATTCTGTCTGAAGTTGGAAAGAAATCTAAGTCGGATGGAAGTGACTCCTGTGATGAGAATATGTCGAAGAAGGAGTTGGCCCTGAAGCAAGCCCTGGATCAGATTACATCCTCATTTGGAAAGGGATCTATAATGTGGCTTGGTCGATCTGTCTCTCCTAGACAAGTCCCAGTGGTATCTACGGGTTCTTTTTCTTTGGACATAGCACTGGGAATTGGTGGATTTCCAAAGGTAACATGTGTGCTTAATCAGCTGAATGTTTAGGGTCATTATAGCAGATTATGGTCTTGGTCATATGAATGTTTTTGTGCATAAGACGCAAGACAGATTTGACCTTATACTTCAGCTCGGAATATGTGTTTGCTTCTCGTGATATTCATTCATCTTCTGCAGGGACGTGTTGTGGAGATATACGGTGCTGAGGCTTCTGGGAAAACTACTCTGGCTCTTCATGTAATAGCTGAAGCACAGAAGCAAGGAGGTTAGACTATGGCAATTTCTTACTAAAATTTGGTGGCAAATGAACATAGTGCACTGCATATATTGAACATGGTATGGCTGTTGTATGCGAAAGACGCAAGTTTTCATTATTTCTTTAAGTTGTTCATTATATGTAAAAATACGGTACCTCGATACACACATCTAAAATGTATTTCTAATTCATCTCCTCAGCTTCTTGGAATTTGAACAGTTGTTTGAGTCTTTGTCCTGTAAAAAGTATATCCGATGCTATCAATCACTGTCTCTTCCCCTGCATCTACGATACCTATGCTTTTTTTCTTGCTGGTCTAGTCAAATTAGTAAATTTCTGTGATTAGATTGAAATGTTGAAGCAATGTTATACAATGGGCATGTAAGGATTGGGTTTGGTGTACATTTAATGGTTATGGCTGGTGTGTAAAATGTAAATTCTTCATGTTTCAATATTTACTCATGAAGAACCGATTGAGACCATCTTTTGGTGCGGGGTAATCTGTTAATGTCAATTAACTTGTGGGTTTATCTTATGTTGGTGATTTTTATATTGGCTGTTGTCGTGATATCGAGTTCCTAGTCTTATGCAACTTATTTATGTAGGGACATGTGTTTTTGTTGACGCTGAGCACGCTCTTGATCCTACACTGGCTCAGTCCATCGGGGTAAACACTGAGAATCTACTTCTCTCACAACCTGATTCTGGTGAGCAAGCCCTCAGCCTTGTAGACACTCTAATCCGCAGTGGCTCAGTTGATGTTGTTGTTGTTGACAGTGTAAGTAAGGTGCTTTTCAGTAACACTTTGTTTTCAGTGCAATTTATCCATGTTAGCCTTTTCCATGTTCATTGAGCACGCTTGATGTGTTCTTATAAATTCTCTTTGGTTTTTGTTCTGTTTGAATGTTTTTCACCTTCATATCATCTCATGAGACTTTTGTATATATTTTTTTGACAGAGTTTGTCTTTTACTTTGCACGGTAGATGAAGGGTTTTCATATGATGACAGGTGGCTGCGCTTGTGCCTAAAGGTGAACTTGATGGCGAGATGGGTGATGCTCATATGGCAATGCAGGCTAGACTAATGAGCCAGGCACTTCGCAAATTGAGCCACTCTTTATCTCTATCACAGGCAATATTAATCTTTACAAATCAGGTAATGGCATTCGATTTCATTATTATATTTGATACATTTACACAACATAAAAAACTTATCATTTGTGAAAGTTATAAGTACGAACACTTTTACACATAATCTTATCATTTTCTGAGATTTCTGGTTTTGTATTTTTGAAGATAATTTGATATTCATCATTTCATGAATATTTGTTTGGTGCTCAGACTTCTCCAATTGTTGTCTATCTTTAGGTGAGGGCGAAGCTTTCTACTTTTGGAGGATTTGGTGGGCCAACTGAAGTTACTTGTGGCGGCAATGCTTTGAAGTTTTATGCTTCAGTGCGCCTTAATATGAGGAGAATAGGACTTGTAAAGAAGGGAGAAGAGGTAGTTACCATCACCGTTTGTCTATTTTGTTCATGAATTTAAACTTTGCTTTTTGGAGAGGTGTAGTTCTCCTGGTAGCCATTACCTATGCTTATGTGAAAATTAGAATTGTCTTTTTTCTTTTGTCAATTGAATTGTCGTTGAGTACCCATTTGATTAGTGTGAAAGTATCTAGGTTTTATTTAGGCTACTTTCAGTAGAATATCCAGTCATTTGATTGAAAATATTACTTGAATGGAGTAACATGGGCTTATTTACATGTTTTTGTGTTTCTTTTGGTTGGAGGATTAAATGCTATGTTATTTATGCATCCTTTTGAAAGAAATTAAATTTCCATGCAGGCTATAGGAAGTCAAGTTCAAGTGAAGATAGTGAAGAACAAACTCGCTCCTCCATTCAGAACGGTTCAGATAGAGCTTGAGTTTGGTAAAGGTATATGTCGGGAATCAGAGATCATTGATTTGGGATTGAAAAACAAATTCATCACAAAAGCTGGCGCAATGTACGACTTAAATGGTCAAAGTTTCCGTGGCAAGGATGCTTTGAAGAGGTTTTTGTCCGAGAATAGTACTGCTATGGAGGAACTTACAGCAAAGCTTACGGAGAAGCTAGTTGATGATGTGGCAGCCAAGGAAGCAGAAACAGAACTTATGGGCGAAGGTCCTGTAGAGGAAATTGTTTCACCTGATTCTACCGACGAAGATGCTGTTACAGCAGTTGGAGCGTAAGTACTTGGATGTCCTCAAAACTGTAGAGAAGTTTTTCTCTGTTTTCCCTGGCGGGGTTCGATGGTATACGGTAGTGGCTGCTGCATCCTCCTGAGCAGCTGGTAGAATCACTAGCTCTCCTTGTAAATTAATATCATTTGTTAATAACTATGTATGGCATGGATGCAGTGAAATTTTGTGGGTTCAAAAGGGTGCAAATTTGGGAAAGATGCAGGAGATGTCTAGGTTAACCGTAGCAGCTTGTAATTACTCGTTCAGCTACAGTTTGTATGTCAGCGAGGTCAATGTTATATATCATTTTATTTACCCAATAGAATGCTACCTTTCAAGCTCTCGATCTTTGTCCCCTTTTCTAAGCGCTTCAGACTACTATGTGTGGACGCAATTCTCCCATCGTCCCATCTCAGATCATCGCGGATCAAACCACCGGTGCAGATCAAAATCTGAACCCTATGCGATGGTCCGAGATAGACAACAAAACGTTTGGCGTTCTCCATTTCCTTGCTAACAAAATTTAGTAACAATAAAAGATATTTATGACTTATAGTTGGTTCAAGTAGCTAGTAGCGATTAGGGAGAGTAATGTAAAGTTTATTGGATCGAAATTTTCTCAGCCATCTCGGGTGGTTAAAACCGAAAAACACTTCGTCTTGGTCTTGAGAGAGAAAAAACAACGCAACAAGGAACTCTTCGCGTCCTCGTTCTCGTTCTCACGCAAGTTATTCTCGTTGTCGAGGGCAGTGTCAGGTATATTAACCAAAACGAGTGTTATGTAATGTGTAAGAACCCAAATATCCTCTTCCTCAACTCCATGATCAAAGGCTTCGAACAATCCCTACATTTTCTCTTGCGACCTTGCTATCTTCAATCTGGGGCCTGAAGAAAATGACAGTACTTCACTTCAATCTGTGGCCTTTTTGAATCGCGAAGAGTTCCTTGTTGCGTTGTTTTTTCTTTCTCTCAAGACCGAGACGAAGTTTTTTGGTTTTAACCACCCGAGACAGCTGATAAAATTTCGATCCAATATAACTTTACATTACTCTCCCTAATCGCTACCATCTACTTGAACCAACTGTAAGTCGTAAATATCTTTTATTGTTACTAAATTTTGTTAGCAAGGAAATGGAGAACACCAAACGTTCTGTTGTCCATCTCGGACCATCGCATAGGGTTCAGATTTTGATCTGCACTGATAGTATGATTCGCGATGATCTGAGATGGGACAATAAACTTTGGAAGCAGTTATTAACTCAACTTGTCCATCTCAACCGTTTCCAAATGAGAAATTTTATTTAAACTCGTGTAACTTCTTTTTTCACATAACTTAAATTTTAAATGTTAATTATTTATTTTATCTTATTGCATAATTACTATTAAGTACAAAATGAAATTAATAATAAAACTCAAATTTATCAATAAACCCAAACATTATAATTAAACCCTACGATCATTTTTTGTTTATCCTACGTTCATTCTGGCTAAAACCTTAATAGCTCTCATAGAGAAAATTAAGTTTTTCTATTGATGGATGGTGATTTTGAAGTTTTGAATCCTCCAACTAAGGTATAACTCAATTTATGAATTTTTTGTTCGTTCGATTTCAATTTTTTTCATTCAATCCTGCATATAGCTAAAGATTGACTTGGATTCTTAATTTTACGATTTCAGGACATGTTTGTTGGAGAAAGTGATACTAGTTGGACTGCCATGATATGGTTGATGACAGAGCTTGCGAAAAATCCACGCGTGATAAAGAAAGTCCAGGAAGAGGTACGAAGGGTGGTGGGGAACAAGGGATTTGTAGATGAGAATGTTGACATCCCCCAAATGACCTACATGGTATGTTGCATCAAAGAAAATATGAGAGTTCATCCTCCGGCGCCTCTTTTACTTCCTCGCGGAACAAGTACAGACGTGAAATTGGGAGGCTACAACATCCTTGCAAAAACGCAAGTGTTTGTGAGTGCATACTCAGTACAAAGGGACCCCAAAGTCTGGGACAACCCCGATGAGTTTTACCCTGAAAGGTTCGAGGAGAAGTCCGTTGGTTTCATAGGTCAAGAGTGTGCCCTGGACTCGGCTTTGGGGTTGCTTTTGCTGAATATGTGCTTTCCAACCTTCTGTATTGGTTTGATTGGAAATTGCCTGGTGGTGGTAAGGAATTGGCCGAGACCATGGACACCGATGAAGTTTACGGACTCACAGTCCACAAGAAAGCTCCTCTTAACCTTATCCCGATCCCATACAACCCTTGATCCCTCCATCGAGATCTGTCGTTCTTATATATGCTTTTTATTAATTTTGTTCGTTGTTTCTGTTGCACCTAAATTTGCATTAGCAATTCTGCACTTGACAATGTTGTGACCCTCTATGGGACGTAATGTCACCGTGTAGAAATTGTAGCAGAAACATAGTTTTTGATAATAATAATAATACGTATTTCAGAAGTCGTATTTCGCTTTGAATATTCGAGAATTATGTAATTAGTTTTAGTTATCTCTTGAAACATCTTAAGAAAAAATATGGATAGGTATGGAAAATGGAAGGAGCGAGCGATGAAGCAGTGGCAGCTGTCAGTTAGGTGCCAGACGTAAGTTTTTACGGTTTAAGGTTGTGGCTATTACCCTGGCGCTGGTGGTGAGAGTAGCCAACTCCCCCTAAACTTTAGAAAAACAAGGAGCAATGAAGCGGTACGACTGGTAGTTGAAGAACATTACCAACGAAACGTAACTAAAAAACCAGTAGATTGGTAGCAGATACAGCTATAAGCAAAGTTGTACTAGCAGAATAAACACAGGAACTAGACATGCTTGCTTCAGCAGGGATAAACAAGGTAAACAAGACGGCTAGGTTGATCCATAAACTAACTCGTGTTCTTGACTTGACGGATAGTTCTAACGTCATTTCGTACTCTCTTTGTCAAATTTGTATCATCTTGCTTCTGCAAAATTTGCTAGGAAGTTTTACACTCTGATTAACTAATGCTCGGCTGAGCATGCACCGATTACAGCGAACACGATTTTTACATCCTAAAAAATGTCGAATTCAGCGGCAATGGACCGAATTGTGGTTAATCAGAAGCAGAGGAAACAGGCGTATTGGTACCACATTCTTTTTGTTGACATTCACTAAATCAGGTGGCAAACTTCACTTACCCTCATTCCCGACAAAGCTTCCGGTAATTGGGAACCTTTACCAGCAAGGCACAATACCCTACCTCTCTCTTCGAGCTGTCTCTGGAAAATATGGCCCTCTGCTGCTCATGCACTCGGGCCATGCTCCGACTTATGTCCATGCTCCGACTTATGTGGTTTCGTCTGCAGAATTTGCCAGAGGTTACGAGGACCCTGAAGTGTTTTCTCCAACCGGCCTAAAACCTCAAAGTATTTCGTCTTTTTTTTAGGGAAATGTTATTGGCACTTCAAAAAATTTTATTTTACACTCCTCACAAACAAGTATATTTTTCTTTTCAAATATAGAAAATTTAGAGTGTAGAATGAGATTTTTGGAATTCTAATAACAATTCTTTTTTATAACGTTTTTTTGTTTTTTTAAGCCTTTCTAGATTTTTCTTAAAATCTCTTTTCTTAGAACCTCTCCGAATATAATAAAAATAAAAAAGGAATATTGTTATCTTCCAATTAGTCAATGATAGCGTGACAAATGAATTAAAAGCAAGAGAGTAATAGAATCCACCAACATTTCAGTAAACATGACAATCTTCATTTTTGAAAATACCATCATAACGATTTGCGAATTGACCAAAATTCAATTGTCTATATACATGCAATTAAAATAAAACCATTGAATAAAGACAGACAAAGCAACATAGCGACAACAATTACTTTAGTCTAAAGTAAGGATTCTAAATTTTGTGATGCAAGCGGTTAATTACTTGAATAATCAACTCGTCAGAGCCCTTCTTTCTGTTTGAGAGTTTTTCTCAGTGTTTGTCTGAGGGCCTTATTTCAGTGCAGACTAGGGGGCGTCGGCCCTAGCTTCGGTTGGGGTTGGTTAGCCCATCTCTCCTTCCCTTCTTTGTCCCCTCTTCCTTCCTTCGGCCAGAGTTTTCCCCCTGCTTTGTATTTCGTTTTGCCCTTTTCGTCTTCTCCTACTAGTGTCCCCCCTTCTCGGTCATCCACACTCCAATCTGCAGTCACGCTTCTCTGAGATGGTGTGTAGAGCTTCGGTGCATGCACAGGCTCGGGTGTTCCCAACACCACCACCTTTTCGATGTCTGCCTCTGATGGCAGTGTTGCTTGTGGATCTTCACGGGCTTCTTTCTTCTGGTAGCGGGAATTCCTCTTCTGGTTGCCTGATTTCTTCTGTGGTGGCTGCGTACCAGGTGGTGCTTGTGGTTGGATGCTCTGATCGTCGGGTTGGCGTGAGGTTGGAGGCATGGAATTGGGTGAGTCTCGAACTACTGTTGCAGAGGCGACGGCTGTCGAATTCTCGGTTCTTTCGGCGTTCTTGTGGTTTTTCTGTTTTGGGCCCACATTGTGGGTTGGGCTGGTCCTTTTTGTTTGTATATGTACTTATGTTTTTGGACCCTAGTTTGTTCAGGTTGTAAGTTTGTCTGTTTCTTATGGTAATATATTTACCTTTTTTCCCAAAAAAAAAAAAAAAAAAACAGTAAGCATTCCAATTGCACTGTTCAAATGAACAGTGATTTGGAATGAATTTCAGTTTATTTACGGGGCATGCCATTATTGTAAAAAAAATAAAATTTTTGGAAGGGACGTACGTTGCTGATCGTGAAAAGGGAAGGAGAAACTACGCCTTTACCAGTTACTTCCATTCACTGATCCCAGGGGTCTTCCTCTTTCTCTCCTTCCTTCTCTACTGGAAAATCCATAATCTTTCATCTTCCTCTGCTCTTCCTTTCTCTCCGCTCCCCATACATCTCTCCGTGGAGCTCACAAACCAAGTAGTGACGGTCGACAAGCTTCAAACATGGCGGACGCGTACTGGAGGTACAGCGACGGTGGACAACCGCCGTCGTCGTCGACGAATTCAGCCATCGGAAAACGACCTCCCTCTTATTAGGGTACGTTGAATTCCTCGAATTTCCCTCCTTTATTCTATGAAAGATGTTTTCTTTTATTTCTTTATGATCTGTTTACCTAATCGATCGGTATAGTTGTCTAAACTTATTTATTGCATATAAATATTGGGAAGATATTAAATTTGGATTGGACGATCAAGTTGACTTGTGCGCTGTTTCATTTGTCAAAGATGCGCAAGTTGTTCATGAATTGAAGAATTATCTGCAAAGTTACTGTCTAAATACTTTATCATGTATTCATAAAATATATCTGAACGCCACACTTTTGTTTAATGCTTTTAAAAAATTTATCTATAAAATGCTTG
>JAOTRO020000001.1:3066328-3082268 GCA_028566515.2 Pyracantha coccinea | reverse complement strand
CGTGCATTCTTTGCTGCAAAATCATCATTTAAACCTTCATAATCAATTTTGTCTAAAATACCACTTTCAATCGATATCAAAGCAAGTCCATTTAACCTTTCCTGCAATATGGTTGATCGCAAGTATGATTTTAATAACTTTAACTTTGAGAAACTTCTTTCCGTAGATGCAACGGTAACAGGTACAGTCAACAAAATTCTGTACACAATGCTTGCAGTCGGGAAACAACGCATCCTCTTCAAATAGTTCAATATATCAATGGATGTCTTCATTTTTTTGGGCAAATGTTCTCGTAAAAGCTTCAACTCTACAAATAATGCATCCCTATCAACATCAAAGAACTCACCTTTCTTGAGAACATTTTGAAGACAGTCATAACAGTCTTTCAATTTATCATTGTCCATCGAATTCAACCTTTCTGAAGTGAACAAAAATCCAAATATATCATCATATGCTTGATATTCTTCAAACTTTCTCTTGAATGAACCAATAGCTTGATCTATTATATAGAAGAAGTAATGAACCCTAAAAGATTCATTCGCTGATTGTTCAGTTGATTGGGATGATTCATCATCACTCTCATCAAAGTGTCTTTTTCTACGAACTTGACGCTTTTTCGGAAACACGGAATCAATTTCCATTTCAATAGCAAGTTTTTTAGCATTAATCATGGCCTCTGCAAACCCAGTTTCTCTGTACTTTTCAAAATAAGCAATCAATCCTTGCACTTGTTCTATAGCAACATCAATACGCATGTCTTTAGATTGCAAGTCTTTGCTAACCTCATTAACAACAGCCAATACTTCGTACCAAATAGTCATGCCCAATAAAAACTCAAAATTCTCAATCTCATATGTTGCCAAAGCTTTAGCTGCACTTCTTGTTACTAAGTCATTGTCACTTTCTGCTAGTTGGAGTTAAGCTTTTTTTATTTGTACAGGTTGGGATTGAATTGCTTTAACACTCGCAACATGGCTTTCCCATCGTGTGCCCGACAATGATTTGAGAGTCAGTCCTTTTATATTTTTTTTCAGAATCTACCATCGTTTTGTAGAATTAGCGAACAAACTGTAAATACGTTGTACTGTTCCAAAAAAGTCTTTAGCTTTGCCAGAAGAGTTTGCCATATCAAGTGTTAAGTTGAGACTATGGCAACCGCATGGAGTGTACATTGCCCTAGGATTTATATCCAAAAGCCTCTTCTGTACACCTTGGTGTCTCCCTCTCATATTTGATCCATTATCATATATTTGCCCTCTCACATCATCAATATCAAGATCAAGAGCTTTTAATACATTCTGTAACTCTTCAAACAATCCTTGTCCGAATGTATAATTCACATTCAGATACTGCAAAAAATATTCTTCTACTTTTACTGGAGTACTATTCACATCCACACATCTTAAGATCAAAGTCATCTGTTCTTGGTGGCTAATATCAGGAGCACAATCAAGTATCATAGTAAAATATTTAGCTTCTTTTATTTTTTGAATGATTCAGTTTTGATTTCATAAGATATCAACAATATCAATTCATTCTGGATGGTATGACTAAGATAATGGTAACGAATCTCATTTTTTTGAAAATGTTGAAGATGTTTCATTATCAGTGGATCAGATTCAGCCATCATTTGAACAAGACCCATAAAATTTCCATTACTTTCTTCATAAAGCGTATCGTTCGTTCCACGAAATGCCAAAGTGTATTTAGCTAGATATTTCACAATGGAAATCAACATTCGTAGTAACTCCCTCCAATGCTCTTTTTCTTTCTTGATCTGGTCCTGCACAGCTTTATCAATTGTTTCATTTTTTTTCCAATCTAATACGCAAATCAATCCAAGTGGTCATGTTCGAGATATGATCAGAACTGATTTCATGCTCTTTAAGCCTCACACTGAGATGTGTCCAATCTTTGTAGCCCTCATTTGCTAATTGACCTTTGAGAGGCCCTTTCTTGAACAATTTGCAACAAAAGTAGAACACTTTATCAACATCCTTTGAATAGACTAGCCAATCTCTATCATGTTTCTCTCCATTGGATAAGTATCGAGTGTAAAAAGCTGCATTAAAACGCCTATTAAACTGATCTTTAGGACCTTTCTCAATTGATAGATCTCTTGCAGGACCTTTTTCTGCCAACAAATCAATCCATTTAGGATCAAGACTATCCCAAATTTGAGGATCATAAATGTTTGAGGGAATGGACTCACTCAGTTGACCACTAACAATAGGAGCATCCTCATGATTATCATTCTCATCAAGGTCGTCATCAATTTCATCATTGCCCAAATCATCAGCTAATTTCTCATTGTCATCTTGTTGTTCCATGATTAAATCATCCACTGAACTTTGTGGTTTTTTTTTCTTTCAGAAAGAACCTATCAATAGCTCTTTTTTTAGACTGAGTCAAATGTTCAATTTTTCTTTTTCTTTGACGCTTCAAGTAGCCAGATGGATATTTTCTAGTAGGTGTCATCTTTTATATCTCAAACAATATCACAATAAAATTATAGTAAGTGTGAACAATGAAACCTGATAGTCCGCAATACGTGTGCGTCTAATGATTTTTTGTGACTGCTCTCCTCTTGATTTTGCCTTGAAAAGTACAAAAGAAAAAAAAATTATTATAAATGAGAAATACCCAAATCTTCAAATTCCAAGCCAATATACTTAAATTAGTAAATATCCTACTTTAATCGAAGTCTACATCATTCTAATCAGTTGAATTGTCTTCATAATTAAGAAATTTCTCTTCAATTTCATGAACTTATAAATTAGGGTTTAATAATTTGTGGGAAAAAGAAGAATGGGACAAAGAGAGAAGTAAAGTAGACTGGACACTGGCGACAGGGGATTCTGATGTCTGGGATTGTGGTGTGAAAGAAGAAAAGTGGGAAGCAGCGATGGGATTTGGCGTGAGAGAAGAAAAGTAGACTCTGCGTTCTGAATTGTTTCCTTCGATGGGGTTCTCCCTACCAACATAGCTTTTTTAATTATAATTTTATATAATTCCGTACAGGCAGGTATCTGATGGCTTTTGGACCCACCAGATATATATATATATATATATATTGATTTGATTAGTATTTTTATATATTATTTTCATATAATATTATTCTATATATTATTATATTCAATAAAAAAGTATTTTTTGGGGCCCCCAAAATTTTGGTGCCATGTGCAATGGAACCAATCACACCCCCTAAAACCCAACTCTGATTTTCCTCCATGTGACATTACAATATACACTTAGTATATCACGTACTGATAAATTTGTTCTACACAAGTTGCCACATAACAAAATATTTACCTTTAATGTCACATTACCACATGTAGCAAAGTCTAGGTGTATGTTGTTGATTGTAAATCATTTTTGTTCAAGTGGGAGATTATATATGCACAATTTCCCAAACGAAATTACTAATTTGATAAAAATTGAATTCGACTTGAAAAATACAAAGGACTTAATCAATTGAAATGGTCCCTAAGATTGAAAATCAATAGAAATAGTCTTTGAGATTGTCCACCATCCAAGATTTTGGTCATTCCGTTAAAAACTCTTTGGGCAATTTTCAAAGTTTCGTAACTCAATCGATTCTTAACTAAATTCGACCCATAATATATCAAAATGAAGATAGGAAAGTGCAGAACAAGATTATACCTATTTGAAAGCCCAATAGTTGCCGGATATGGCCGGAAAATAGCCTGAAAGGTGACTGGTCTGGGGGAAAACTGGAAAACTCGCTAGAAATTGGGTAAACTTTAAACGTTCATAATTTCTTCAATACTCAACGAAATTTAGTGATTCAAAAACAAAAATCACACTTCTCGACGAGAAGAAGATAATGGTACCTTTCTAGATGTCTAATCGCTGTGGTTTTTTCGGTAAACGGCTTGAAAATGGCTAACCATTTTCAAGTTAGCCACTTTCGAGCCGATTTCCGGCCAAACCACGGAGAGTTAGCTGTCGAAAAAGGTACCCTTATCTTTGACTCATCGAGAAGTATGATTTTCATTTTTGAATCACTCGATTTCGTTAAGTATTGAAGAAGTTATGAACGTTTAAAATTTGCCCAGTTTTCAGTGAGTTTTTCAGTTTTCCCGCGGACAAGTCACTTTTCAGGCTATTTTTTGGCCATATCCGGCAACCATTGGGCTCCCAAATAGGTATAATCTTGTTCTACACTTTCCTATCTTCATTTTGATATATTATGGGTCGAATTTGGTTAAGAAACGATGAGTTACGAAGCTTTAAAAATTGCCCAAACAATTTTTAACTGAAGGATCAAAATCATGGATGGTGAACAATCTCAAGGACCATTTCTATTGATTATGCAAATCTCAGGGACCATTTTAGCTATTTAGCCTTTTTTTTTTTAGCCTGCATGCTCAGCCCATGAGGCACCAGCTGACATGGGCTTTGGTGTCCCTGCCTTGCGTCACACTCAATCCCAACCCTGTGCTGGTGCATCCGTGCTCTGTGGGCACGCGATCCCAGCCAACAGCTAGTGCATCGGCGCACCGCGCAGGATCCACGCCCGTTTTGGGTCTCTGATCTCTTGGGCCTACCAACTAGCCCAACTTGATTTCAGCCCAATTTTGGGCCTGGGCCTCATGATACTCATTTGTAAAGATCACCTGTGGGCTTTGGCCTATTTTTATTGCCTATTTTTTAGGCCTTTTGGGTTTTTAACTTTTTTCGCCCAACCTCTAAATTTTGCCCCAAGTCCAATATTGAATTCAATTATTCTCGTAGGCCCCCAAGACTTACATGCATATATTTGTTGCATTTTTTTTGTATATATTTATGTTTGTTTGCAGGTATACATGAACCTGAAGTTCATAAATCTTTCAGAATCCAAAGTTTTCGAAAAATATGCATTTTGAAAACCCAAAGTTTTCTTAAAACATCACTCATGAAAACCTGAAGTTTTTCATGTAAATTTCAACCAATACATGTCTATTAGAACCCGAATATTCTACTGTTATGTAAATGGATTGATTTGTCTCCATTACACTAACCACATTCTCGTCCATTTATTTATTGACAGGGACATGTCAAATTTAAACAAACTCGACTTTATCGCTTTAGAGGTCTTCGGGGTCCAAGATGTGAAGCTCCACCTTACTGCTAAGAATTTACGAGCATCCATTGAAGCTAAGACAGATAACTCAGTTAGCGAAGCTGAGAAAGTCACTGCCATGATCTTCATCTGAATACACATTCATGATGCACTGCAAACTGATTACCTTATTGAGGAAGATCCACGAGCTTTATGGGTCCTTTGGCCTATCATTTTGATCACCAAAGGGACATTTTCTTGCCTGAAGCAAGACACAACTGGTAGCATTTGCACTTCCAAGACTTTTAAGTCTATGAATGAATTCAATTCTAAAGTTTGTCGAATCCGATCGTTTCTCAAGTTTTGTAACGAGAACTTGATCGAAGAGGATCTCCTAGAGAAGATCTATTCGACCTTCTCTACGACCAATATTGTCTTGCAGCAACCATATAGAGCTCAGAAGTTCACTAAGTTTTCGGATTTGATCTCTATTTTACTTCTTGCTGAAAAGCAGAATCAGTTGTTAACGAAGAATCATCAAGCTCGACCTACTGGTGCAACCGTTGTGCTTGAAGCACATCATAGTGAGAATCGACGCCTGAACCACCGTTCTAGGCGTGTTAATCATGAATTAATTTACAAATTGATTGATATTATTGCACCACATTAATATGTTTATCCAAGAACGATAATGCTTTGTTCATTTTCCGAAATTACCATTTCATTTACTTTGCATTTTTAGATAATCTTTTACTTCACTCTTCCCCACCCCTTACAATTGTAATCACAACCAACAAACATAGCCACTAGTAAACAATATTGTTGAATTTCAAATAAACTTTGTTGGTTTACCATTTCCATATAAAATTAGAACTAGATTGTAAACCAAAAATTCCAGCCAACTCAGGGTGACTACAAGTGAGAAAAGTACTAAGCTCTATAGGGTGGGAAAAGCTACTAGTATTGCTCCCTAAAAGCCCACGAAAATAATAACTCTAAACTTTGCTAACATAGCTTATAATTTTTATAATTCAGTTGGTTAAAAGTATTTATCTTTATACTTGAGATTTTATATTCGAATTACTTCTCCATTCAGATAAATATGGTTACAGCTATTAAAAATACTACAATTATCCACCGATTTGACCTAAGGCCATCTCCAACCGAAGGCTGGCCAGATGACTCGTTTTAGCCCTTTGGCCCTCCAAGATATTAATATTTTCATGAACAGTACAAGACCATATTTGCCTCCATCTCCAACCAAGGGCCAAAGGGCTATAGGGTTCATTTTAGCCATATCACAAAAAACGGTCTCCAATCGAGGGCCAAAAGGTTATAGGGTCAAACATAATTTATTATTTAAATTTAAAAACTACAACAACTTAAATTTAAAAACTACAAATTAAATTTAAATTTTGTAAAATAGAAGTTATAGAAAAAAATAGAATTTAAAAATAGAAAATTTTGTAAAAAAAATCAAATAAAAAAAAACTGTAAAAAAATAAAAAATAAAAAATAACGGCTAGCTGACGTCAGCTAGCCATTGCATTTGAAAATTTGGCCTAGCATTCCTGTCGGATATAACCGACAAGAATATATTATATTGCTGTTGGTTATATCTGACAGAAATGCTTAAATTTCTGGTCCAGCTCGGGGCTGGTTGGCTGGCTGGATTGGGCTAGTCGATTAGCCCTTTGGCCCTTTCAGATTCCGTGGGGCCCACAAGCCCTCTAGCCTAGCCCTCGGTTGGAGACGGTTTTCAGGCTATTTTTGGCCCTTTGGACCTTTCGGTTGGAGATAACATAAGTTACCCATTAAATTGATCTTATTTTACTAGAATTATTAACCAATTCTACCTTTTTTTAATCAAAATATTTAGATGCTTTTTTAAAAATCGATTCTACTCTACTTACTACTAATTTTTCTCTTTGCAATTATTGGAAGATTTCTACAGATTAATTAAGTAGGATGGCAGAAGGTTCGTAAAATTAAATTAAAAACTAACATAACTATTCTATTTCTTGAATACGCAACAGGGTCAAAACCGCCGTCTCCAAACCCCTTTACTGATGCCCTTTTAGAAAAGTAATTGACAGACGAGTTTCAAAGCAGATATCGTGGCCAAATGACCAAAGACAAATGGGATTTAAATATCATTAATATATGATGTTTGATACATGAATCCTATCTCAGCCTCAACCACTCAACTTGACGTGGCAGATGGGTGTAGCTGCCAGCTGTGGAAATGTTATAAGTGGTTTCGAAGCAACCAGGAAGATTCTTGCCGGATCAGAAGATCCTCCAATCATATTCGTTTATCGTACATTATGCGGTCAGATATTATTGTAAATTTTTTTATTTAAAGTTAAATATAAACAGTATCTGATAATTGATCACATAATATACGATAAACGGATAAGATTAAAAAATCCTTGAAATCTTCACAAAAAAAATCCGGTGAGAATCCTTTTGCTTGAAGCAACTACTGAAAAAGTGAATTTCTGACGTACCAATACTTTGAATATTGTTTTTATGCATCATTAACCAGCATCATTAACCAATCTCTTTTTGGTCGTATTGGCGGTTTTCTTTCTATTTGCAGTCAATTTGGGCGACATAATTCGTACCAAGAAACAAAGAACTCAAAAAAGAGAATATGGAAAACAAAGACTTATATTTGGTGGGCTTGACCGACCCCGACTGCTGGAGCTCCCAACAAAACCATCCCAAGCTCCCAACAATTGTTGTATAATTAACAGATGATTAAATAATAAGGGAATTGTTATTAGCATTCTAAAAATTCATTATACAGTTCTCACAAGTATATTTTTCTTTCTAATTATAGAAAGTTTGGAGCGCTAAATGAGATTTTTAGAATGCTAATAACAATTCTCAATACTAATATAAAATATAATATAGAGAAATGTTCAGAACTCTCAAAATGAGATATTTTATGGACAATCTGACACCTCATATTTTAACGTCAATTTTCGAGCCAATATTATAAAAATTGTGCAAAAAATATAAGATAACAGAGAATCTAGAGAGATTCCACTTTTGAAAAAAAAAACTCCTTAACATTTCTCTGCGATATAAATTTCTTACGAAGATGACAAATTAGTGAAAGAAACCATTAAAATTGTTACCTTTGTATAAAAAAAATAAAAAATCTTAAAAGTATTCTACACTTTTAATCGAAGAAATAAAATATTAGTTTTTAGTCAATAGACACAATGAAATGAATGAAATTGATATGTTTGATCGTCTAATTAAATGGTGGTTATCTCGGATGTGATAGGGTTCAAATTGGGAAGCATCGATGGGCAAAAGTAGATTGCAATCCATATATCAAAATCTTGACTAGTCCTACTATTTCGACCATAATAAAAAGAAGACTAGTCGATCCTACGTACTAAGTCAGCAACCACCCTTCTCACTGCTTCCTGGAAGGCAGCCTCGTCCCATTCGGTTCCCTGTGAAAAGAATAAAGCAACTACTCAGTTTCCTTCTAATTTCTTCAAAAGTAGGCTTCTCATTGCTAATAAGTGACCTCATTAAACCCTTCAATTATTTGTGTAGTTAGCACATTAAATCCACAAAAATCAAAGAAAAATTAACAAGGCTACATATCAACTTTCTCTCAAAAGCAAGTCTGTAATTTAAGTGGTTACAAGCGTTTATTTTTATATTCAATGTCCCATGTTCAAATCCCTACGTGTACATATTATTCCATTGTTTTTTGCTGTTTAACTTTTTGTAGTTGTAAAAGCTTATAAAAGGTGTTGTATATATCCTAGGTGAATTTCATTCACACATGCTTCAATACCAGCTGGGAGCATATTAATAATTAATGAGTCTAAGAAATTTGTAAGTATTTTATTACATACCTGATCAACTCTTAATCTCAAGATTACGCGGTTGATGTTAGAATTTGATTCTGATACCCAAGTATTGGCTTCCATAGACATCAAGCTTACATTCTCAACCCGCTTCAAGAATTCCAAAATGCGGATCACCATATCTTCGGTGCAACTCTCTTGTGATCTTAGAATCACTTGCAAGTCAATAATTTGCTCATCTTGATCCGGGGATGATTCGGTTGATACACGCGTAACCGTAAGACTAACTCTTTCATTTGAGGAGCCTGCAGCTGCTGCTGCTGCATTAGCTCCGAAGCTGGCAAGTGGCAAGACCCTTGCCTCTAACTGCTGGTTTCTTTTGCTAAGCTCAGCGACTTGAGCTTTTAAACTAGTCAAGTACTCCCTTGCAGTTGTAAGAACTGAGGCTTTGTCTTTCTACACTACCAAAAAATTTAATTAATCACGACTGCAACGAAACCAATATATATACCAATGCAAAAAAGAGAAAGATGTTTTAATGCATTGCCCAACAAATGTGCAAATTCATATATAGCTATACTGGACCGTATTTGACTGAACTGGAATACTAAAACTAAGCTCAATATAATCTAGTTTAGTATAGTTTATTGTAGTCCAATTCAATCCAGTACGGTCCAATATCCTTTTATACAACAGAATATATGCATATTAAATACCTTGGTTCCCGGAGGAAGTAGTGATTTCAATGTATGAAAGCTTTCATTGAGCTTCTCACGCCTTTTGCGCTCCGATATCATATGATGCAACTGGCTGCTTGTGGGGCGGGTGGCTTGGATACCTTCGCGAAGCCTCATTAGATTCAAGCTTCTCAAGAAGGAAATGGATCGCTTGTGCATGTTTTGCCGGCGTAAATTAGCACTCATTTGCGTTCTTGGGGCTAAAGCTGAGGTGCTGTAACTCTTGAAAGCACTGGCCTTTGGAGTTTGCAAGTGATGATCAGTAGTAGAAGAAGAAGAAGGTGGATTAGTTTGTGGGGGTGGTTGATATGAAGAAGAAGATAGAACTTCAAGGATGGCTCTTGTCATCGTGGCATCTTCGATCTCCGGAGTTGGGAATTGGATGTTTCGGATTCGAGAAATTGCTTGAATGGCTTGTTGATGAGGACTAGTAGTACTAGTAGAAGAAGTAGTAGTAATGAGATTTATGGTTGGTAAAGGTTCCAATGAACTAATATTGATTGGTTGCAAGGGATTGGAAGATGACTGTGTACAGAGTTCTGGGATGTTATGAGAAATAGTGGTAGTGGTGGTGGGAATGTTGAAGAGGAGGGAGGAATATTCAGGACTATCCATTGTGGAAAGTGATCTCAAAGAAGACGAAGATGATGAAGGTTGATATTGTTGCTGATCGTTGATTGACCTGCTGGCAACTTCTGTATGTGGAGATAATTGTCCTGGGAAAACTTCTGGCAACCAGGTTCTCATCATTCCTCTTTTTATATTTATCTGCAAAACAACAAAAAATAAATTAGTTAATTATAAACCTCAATTTTGCATTAAGATTCTTAATATAATTAAAAGCCACTTGGATCAGCCTGGTGGGGGCGGGCGATGGTAGGGTTAGGGTTCGAAACCTCCGTGTAACCAATTTTTTTTCATAAAAATAATTCCAAGTTATTAGGTTATGACTTGGTCTTACTTGAGACACATTGGACAAACCCAGCTCAATTTCTCCACTCTTGCACCCCATGAAAACTGCAGTCTGTAATTTAAGAGGAAACTATGAGAGAAAAATACCGATTAATTAAGGATAATGCTTGTGTTCCCCATCGGAATAATTCATTCTCTATGTCATCATCTAAAGATCATATATGCAAAAATATTCAATTTGGAGATCTTTATCCATTAATTAATGTTGTAGACCAATATGAACAAACCTTAATCCTTGCTTCCTGTTGCAAGCAGATTAAAAATACTCAATTAGCTCACGATATCTTGCCTGTGTAAATTAATGAATGTACTTCAGTTATATTTTAAGTTAGTTACCTGATAAAATTGCCTCTGTTTATCATCTGATGCCAGTCTTTGTAGGTCCATTTCTTGCAACTCCACAAATGAAAAACTATTCCTGAAAGCGATTCCTGGAACACATCTGATCATGTACATATATACATGCAGCAAAAAACTTATGAGAGAAATAGCAACATTAATAATTAGAAGCAAACCAATAGGCTTAGTTACGCACTCGTTTTCGAAGACTTTGAAAATTGATAGCCGATACTCATCGAAAAGCCGCCGAGCCAAACTGCCGGAAGAAGAGCTTGGTTGATTTTCTTCATCATAGACACCATCGAGAAAGAATAAGCAGCTGCACGAACACATCAAACCAAAATTAATACGAGCTCCTACCACATTCGATGTGTGTGTGAGACGGAGAGTGAGAGAGGAATGATGCATACATACTTAGAAGGAGGTGGCATATAAGACCACAAGCAAATGTAAAAGCAGCCAAAAGATTGCATGACAAGTCGAAGGAAATTGGCGCGAGAACCTTCATCGAGGTGGAAAGCTGTGTCCATAGACAAAGGTGGGAAATGGGAGTCTCTTTGGATCTCCCCGCTACACTTCAATCGACCTTTATGTCTTTTGGTCATGACTATAGGATGACCCTACCCAATATGTGTGCTCCTTATTCATCTTGAATTATATGCAGAACCTGATGAGCTACGGAGAGCAAGAAGAGTCGTTTAACTAGAAGGTGGCAAAGGGAAAGTCATAATAAGATAGCAAGTATAGGGCTCAGCAAACCTGAATTTAGCTAAGTTGGTTAGAGCAATATGTTCTCATTATGCACGTAAGTTCTTCTCCTAGATGAATTTAGTGTAGAATATACGATCGGTTGTCAAAATGAAAAGTATAGGGCCAAACAGCATGAATATATGTTGGGGAAAGATGTGAGCAGATTAATAGTGGCTTTAATCATGGAAGAAGCTGGCACAGATGAGGGAGATTTAAAAAGTGGTGATATTTATACACATAGATGAGAATATTAAAAGAAAGCATTCATATTAGTGATGGAAGAAACTGAAAGAGGAAGAAGAGGAAGGAGACAGGTGATGAGAGAGAAAATTAGAAGTTTCTGGTTCGTAAGGACTTGAAAAGTAGAAAGGATGAGAAAAGTAGTAGTACTGGTAAGCAAGTTCACAGAGAGAGAGAGAGAGAGAGAGAGAGATAGAGAGAGAGAGAGAACCAGCCAGGGAAGGGAGGAAAGGAGAGAGAGAGGTAGGTTAGAAAAGTAGTGGTCAAAGTCCACCCATGACTAAAGGGAGGATATATATACCTTAATTAGTTGAACATGTGGAATTGAAAAGAGTCAAAGGAGGAAGGCAGACTCCCCTCTTTATTTTTTTTTCTACGTTCCCGCATTTAAAAAAAAAAAAAAAACTTCCCCTTTTTATAAAAATTTCAGTGTTTTGTTTATTTGATCTACCAATGAACTTGGCTTATGAATTTCACCATGTGGGTATGAACGCTCTTTCGCAACACCTTCTTCTGTCACATTTAAAAATAAAGGGATCGATCGATGCAAAGGTTTGTCTAAAGGTTTGTGACGTTTGTCTAGACTTTGTTTAAGTAAATCTTCTAGAGCACCTAATATTGAATTACAAAATCATCCGAAACTTCTCTTTGATTTGGCATATTATAATGCAATTAGAGTTTGAGCATGAGTATTAATGAGGGCAGTTGAGTTGAGTACATTGATTTAATATACACTATGTTTTTAGTGTATATATTTAGTTTTAGTGAGCAAGCACAAGTCAGTTAATACAACGTTAATTTTTTTTTTTTGAGTTTACACTGTATTTTACTGAAAGATCACACTTGCAAATTTTTACTCAAATTAAAAAGCGTTTAGTTATCTTACTTTGCACTATATACAAACAAACATATATTTTCAATAAAAATCACGTTAACAATAAAATTTCTAAACGATTTTCCAACTATACTATGAATTAAAAAGAAGGGTAGTGCTCTTTACACTCTTTTTTACATCCCACACAATCTTATTAATTTTTGTCCATTAATCTTCTTTAATTCATTCAATTGAACGGTCGAAAATTGAGAGGGGTATGTGAGAGGTAAAAATGAGTGTGTGGATAACACTATTCTTAAACGTACTTTCTTTATCAGCATGAGTTTAAAGAGTAATGCTATACTTACTACATATATATTTGTACCATCTCTTTAATAGAGGTAGTAAGGCCACCAATACATGTGGGTTCCATCTCTATTAAAGAGATGATACAAATGATGATAAAAATATATGGTAAGAATATCATTTTTGAGTTAAAATGTCAATTATTTAAACAAGTTACTATGAAATTAAAGGTAATTATAATAATTAAATTTTGAACTTTAGATTCACTCCCTAATTTTGAGTTTTATGCTCAAACACAAGCTTCGAGCTTAAGGGTAAATAAGCACGTTCATTTTTCTAGTCTATGATCGATCTAGAAAAGTCCCATAAACAGTTGGAAATAATTTTTCTGCTTAATTAGGGCATGATAACATCATAACTTCACTGTCTAAACTAAAATAACTTCGAACTCAGTTGAAAAGCCACATCGATGGCTAAGAGAAGAATGGATGGAGTGGAAGGAAACATCGCACCAAAATACTTGGGTATTGCTGCAATCTTGATAGCTTTATAGGTGATTTTTTTTTGAAAATGGTTTGTTCGTATCCACCTGGTGTGGTCTTTTGCTCGATTTTTTTCTTCCTTTTTTCCAATCGGTCTTCTCCTTAGTTCGGTTGGCTTAGATCAGTGGGCACAGTTATGGTGGAGATATAGGAGTTTATGTCTAGGGTTTTGAAAAGAAAGAAGGAAACAAAAAAGAAACGAGCAAAGCAAACAAGATAGCAAGAAGCCAATTAGTTGTTTAATAAGCTAGTAGAGCACATCTTATTGCTGTTTTGGGCTCCACATTGCGAATGGAGGGAAGGGATGGAATTGAATGGATGATATGGAAGGGATGAAATGATCATTTTAGCCTCATATGTGAGCTTTACGTGTAGGTTACTAATGGAGGAACGACATAAGTTTAAGTTTTGAAAGCAAATCCTAACAGACTTTATCACAGGAGTTTAAATTCGAATTTTTGTTACCACATGAGCTATCTTTCGAATCCCTTATGATCACATAGACTATTTATCAAATTAGGCCCAGAAGAAAAAAAAACATAGTGGCTCCACTCCACCTTGTCATCTTTAATTTCTTAAGCCAAATGCTTGACCAGCGCATATATTCTTTGGTGAGAAATCGTCGAATGGCGATTGTTGAGAGAATCGTAGCCACCAGTTCATTGACCGCCATTGACCCTGATGGGCCTGAGTCCTGACCCTTTCCTCTTTATTTTTATATCTTGTAATTCATATATAATATGTATAAGCAAAAATAGAAATAAGATAATCGCTCGTCTATCTTTTACACCTACTAGTGCTCTTGTAAGTAAAATATTATTACGTTTTGTATCTTATATTTGGTCCTTCGAACCTCAAGTTTTGGCTCCGCTCCGAAGATAAAAGTATTAGCTGCCAAAGTCTTCTCATCTTCTTAGTCTATGGTTTTAGGGTTTAATATATTTCTTGTCCCAAACCTCTCTTGGATTAGTTAAATGCAACAGGCATAAGCCAAAGAATAGCTTCAACTCGGATGCGTCCACTGTTAATGCCTAAAATTGGGTTCATTCCGAAATAACGTAAGTGTCAAGGAGCAACTTCGCAAAGTTATTTCCACTGGTGAAGCCACATAGGTGCAAGGAATTGCCACCGCACCTCCGGTCGTCGGAATTCAACCCTAAGAGCAAGAATCTGCCTTTTAATTTCTATAAACCAGCACAAAAATGCCCTGAGACTGCATTCTCGACCTCGACCTTGCATTCTTTGCCTCGACCTTGCCTATCACCATTGTCCATCGTTGTAATGAATGGCGGGGAGGGAATTGCGGCTCCAGCAATGTCCAAGATGCCTGCATCACTTATGGACCGAATTGTGAATGCTTGTATGCACTGCTACAGAAATCCCCACTGGTGCTAGGCAGTTATTCACCGTTCTGATTAATCTCCAGACTTTGAAAATTAAGAAATGATGCCTAAACCTCCTTAAGCGTCCGGCTAGTCCGCCTAAGCACCCGCACAGCCTGCCTATGTTGCAACTCTCACTTAGACATCAAATTAATAACTTTCATTTTGGATTTTATTTGTTCAATAAATTGTAAGAGACTTGTTGAATACTTGGATGAACACTCATTATACACTTGTTCCCCATATTTTTAATATGTTATAATACTATAATCTATGTCATTTTATTTTGCAATTTATGTATCTTAATACAATTATGTATTTTTGTAAATATAAATAGGCACTTATTTATACTATATATAATAAAGGATGAATAGCCAATTTAGTCCCTGAATTATCACCTGAGTGAAAACTAGGTCTTTAAATTATTTTTTTCAAAAAAATCAATTATTGAATTATAAAAATCTGTCAATTACATCCCTAATATTAGATTCGAGGCTACTTTATTCAATTTTCTGTCAATTTAAGTCACATTACTTGCATATGGTACACATTGGAGGGTAGATTGGTAATTTTTCATAAATAAATAGTGTATGTAGTTAACTTTGGAGGGTAAATTAGATGATAGGCTCGCATCCTATATGAAATGTTAAGGGCTTATTTGTAATACCTTGAAAATTTAAATATATGAATATGTGGAGAAAAATCGAAAATAAATCGATTTATGGGTATGAAAAATTGAATTGAGAACTTTGAAAGTTTTGTTTCCGGAAATTATTATAAATTATGCTGTGAAATTTATCGTTAAGTTGAAAAGATAGAAATACCCCTAGTTGGCTTAACGTAAGTATACGAGGACGTATTTTATCCTCATATATTTTATCAGATTTCTTGACATATTTGGATA
Source organism: Pyracantha coccinea (assembly GCA_028566515.2). NCBI lineage: Eukaryota > Viridiplantae > Streptophyta > Magnoliopsida > Rosales > Rosaceae > Pyracantha > Pyracantha coccinea. The sequence goes on along the minus strand of JAOTRO020000001.1, from coordinate 3,066,378 downwards.
GAGGATTATCCTACGAGTGCGTAGGCGAAAACAGTTCGTGAAACGGAGTA
>JAOTRO020000001.1:3045120-3058544 GCA_028566515.2 Pyracantha coccinea | reverse complement strand
TGAATTTGCTGAACTGGTTTGAACAGCTTCATTATCATGCATTTACTGGTATATCGGAGGTTTACGGTTTAACCTGACCGACATTCAGATCCTGTCGTACCCTCCAAAGTTCTCCCAACATAGCAGCCGGTCTACCTCATTGCCAGAAGATAAATGCTTAGATTTCTGCAGTTAGGTTTTTGGAGTTCTGACTTCTGAGTATCAAAAACCATTCCTTTGTGCCGACTCATTCATTCACTCAGCAATAAGAAACTATGCATCTCCTTTTCCGACATAACCTATCTTCAACTCTGAAGTAACAATCAGCTTGCGGACTAACTACTAAACTGATCGACGGTCTCATTTTCATTATCGTCAACCACATTGCCACAATCATATACTTCAAGATATGCCTCCTCCCCTTCCTCCTGGTTCAAGAAAATAGGGAAGCATGTCAGTCATCGGAAATCAAAAGTGCCATTTTGACAAAAGCGGCACATTGTACTAACTGAGAGTGAGATAAATGGGTCAGTTACCTCGTCACTGTCATCACTGGGGATAGAATAATCTTCTACTGTTGAAGGCAAGGTTCTTCCGCCATCGACCATTTTCCCCTTTCCCGTTTCCTTCTGAAATTAACACCAGAAGAATATATATATACATTATGGAAACGCAAACTACATCACCTGCGTCAAAACTACTGCAAAGCAAAGGATATCATACGAGTTCGGACTTCAAGAGCTCAACTCTCTCCAGTAAGTCTGAGATATGATGCTTCAATGCCTGGGAAAGATGGGAAATATATTAGAACTGATATAATAGCCATCATTTTTGAAGAATAACAAACACGATTGGTTTATAAGTTACCTCCTGTCTCTGTAGTTCAATTGACCGAGCCAATGCCTGTCTTCTTGTCAATAAATTCCTAGGCCTTAATGGAAGAGGGCATTGATAGTTCTTCCCACGATAAACAATGACTGCATAGCCTTTGGTAGTTTTATCTAGAGACACTAGCACCCCACCACTCTCCGCTTCCAAAGAAATTGCAATATGCTTGACTTGCTCAAAACTTTTTCCCCTAACAATTATCTTCACCAACTCTCTATGCTTCCAGTGCAAGTGCATATTCTCTATGGTACCAGAGTAAACCTCTCGCCTCCCTGAAATATAAATCACTCAAGCATTTGATTCTCCCCAAAAATTTCATTTAATCCAAAGAGGTAGTAGTTCCTACCTAGAAGCAGAAAGGGTTTCATGCTGAGACCAATCTTACGAAACAAGAACCGATCCTCATCAGTTAAGGTTTCCAAATCATCTGGGAGATCTGATGGTTCCAAACTTTCCTGCACTCTTGCTAAAGCCTTCTCAGCCTTTCTGAGCTTTCCTTTTGCCTAGAATCATCCAGGGTTAGAAATAAGTCGCAATATTGAAATTCCTAAATGACACTTGTTCTGGCATCCTAGACTTGTGGGGTACATAAAATACTTGGACATATTGCATTTTGGACTTACAAGAGCCAACTTCTTCTCGAGGTGTCTGACTAAAGATGCATGTCTAGCCAAAGTTGAATCTCTTGTCATTTTTTCAACTTTATCAATGGTCAGTTGGTTTCTCCAGCGAGTGGTTGCTGCCAAGGTTTCAGCAAGGGTTCCAGCAACCAATTGGCCTTTAGAAGCTTCAGGTTTTGACTCAACAAAGTCTGAGGCCATCTGTCGTGCTTGTTCTTCCTCATCTTGTTGGAGATCTCTTAATTTTCTCCTCTCTTTTAATACCCCAGTGACAACAGACGGCAAGTAGTCATTACCCCTGTAAAAGACGATGAAATCTTTGTTTCTAGAGAGAAGTGTACCCCCTGTCAACCTCTACATATATAACATGCAACACTCGTCAGAAGTAGAAAGGATAAAAAGATGTGGCATGCAATGGTCATTATGTCTCACCTTTAGTTCTTCCGCCATCCTCTCATTACAAGTATTCTGTACTCCACGTTTGATGGCTATCTTTGCAATAGCACTCTTCTCCCAAAGCTTCACCATTGCATTAGCCAGACCTTGTAATTCTCTATTCCTTCCTATAACAATTAATCATACACGAAAAATATCAAGAAAAAAGATTCGGTTATCTAATACAATCATAAGCAATAAGTGTTACATACCTAAAGCAAAGTGTGGAGGTACAGTTCTAGCAAGCCTACGGAATTTTGTCATGTCCTTGTTTCTTAGACCAGGTCTTACCCCATAAGGGAGAAGTCTGAAAGGAGTTTTATATCCGGGAATCATGGGAGGAAGCAAGTCAGCATCAACAGGCAAAGGCTCACGGCCTATCCAATCCTTAAATCGTGGACCCAACTCATCTAACAAATGGTTTAGGACACTCAAGTCCATGAGTTCGCGTTGAGATAAATCCTTCAAATACTCTGCAGACTCAAGACTTGGAAAATCTGTAGTCCTAGACACATCCTTCATTCCTACTTTGTGCATCCCATCCCTTGTAGCATCTTCTGTGTGGTGGAGTATACGTGAATTACTCTGACTCTGTTTAGCATATGATTGTACACAAGGAATGTTATACGTCATTCCCCTGTAAAGCACTACCGAACTGCCTGATCTCCATATAACCAAACCTCCGGTTTTACTCTGGCAGAGAACAAATGATCAACTAAATAAGGTGCTAGCAGCAACCAATTCTTGCAAACAACTTAACAATATAAAAAGAGAACAGATGCCTGCTCTGATCGACATGATACATGAATCAATCTCCAATTTAAAATAGTTGAGCAGAAATTAATCATCAAACAGCTAAAGAATGATTCAATAATTCCATAAATATATAGGAAAGGGATAACAAAGAAAGTAGAGGATGTACCAACACCAACCTCTAATATCTCATGGGTCCTTTTCATGTTAAGGGAAAATGGCTCTTCAAACTTCAACTTGACCACTTCATCGACCTTCCACTTCTCATGTATAGCATCCACCAATGCCTGTGTGATGCCAAAAACTCCGACTTTTATCCTCTCCAACATCCTCAAAGAAACATTTCTCAGCCTCTTCAACTCATGATCCGGAAGCATTCGCTCCGCCAAATCTGTGTTGCTCCTCCTTTTCCTTGCCTTATCACCTTCCTCAGAACCCAACTCACGTTCTCTCTCCCAAGGCAACCGAATAGAATCCCAAGAACCACTGTGTGTATGCACAAAATTTTCAACCATTTCATTATTAGCACCATCTCCAGATATAGTTTCATCGAAAGAAACGCCATTTAAGCCTTTTGAAATCATTTTATCCTCTTTTTTCGAAAACCCAATTAAAGTTCCACCATTTTCCCCAACACTTTTACTCTCCAGCTTCCTTTTACTATCAAATCGTTGCTCAAAGCTCTTCTCTTTTTCAATCTTTTCATCGTTTCCACCATCCACAGAAAGAGTTTCATTGAAAGAAATGCCATTTGAGCCTTTTGAAATCATTTTCTCCTCTTTTTTTGAAATCCCATTTGAAATTCCACCATTTGCCCCAACACTTTCTCTCCCCAGTTTCCTATTACTATCAAACCGTTGCTCAAGTCTCTTCTGTTTTTCAACACTACCACTTGTAGTATCAATCTCAGAGTGCCTAACAAACCCACCAAGATTTTTCCCTTGTGCAACACTGTGTTGTGAGGTTGCAGACTCATAATCAACCTGGGGCTTAATGGGTTTGCTTCCATGAGACCAAGGAGCATAAACTACACGGTTTGGCAAAGAAACACTCACTGTCTGTTTCACTGGTTCAGACGCAGAAACTCCAGAAGATTTCTGACCTTCCTCTTCCTCCTCCTCCTCCTCCTCCTCCTCCTCTTCTTCTTCCAGTACTACATTTTGTTTTTGCCATGGAAATTTTTCTCTTGGGGAATTGACTTTCATAGACCATTTGTCCTGTATTTGCTCAAAGAAGCTTGGCTTGGGCTTCCTCTTCTTCTTTGTGGGCTCAAAAGCTACTTTGATTCTTTGGGGTTGCTCCTGGGTGTCCAATTGGCCAGTCTTACACGAAACTCTGAACCTGAGAGATCTGCAACTTTTGGAATAATGGGCATGAATCGTTTGATACGGTTGAAGAAGAAAGTAGCTAGATTGAGATGCATGGAAACTGCAAGCACAGGAACCAGTAGTAGACGGATTCACTGAGACCAGCGGCAGCGCCATGGTACTGGATGTCCCAATATCTTTAGTGTTCTAGCTATATATTATGGAAGGCATAACATGACACTTTCCTGACAATGCAACTAGTCTGTATAACTTGATAAGATAACCCCAGGATAGCAAAGCTAGGTGACAAACCAATTGCAGCAATCGCCTAACGCCAAACACGATGCATTTCCCTTCTTAACTGCTGCTACTGACAATAGGAAGGTTGAAAACAACAAAGGCAAAGAATTACAAAACAGATAAAGAAAAACCGGAATGTAAATAAACCCGAATCCAAAAGCAACAAAGATAGCTATTTGGAAGCAAACCCATCATTGCCATCCTATGTTCTACTGAGCTATGTTTCCTTCTCCCAGGCAATTCCACAAGCAGAAGGTAGACATAAAACACTTGAACTTCTGTTACTATACAATTTGCACATGAATAAAATAAAAATTGTAACTACCGAATGAAGCAGTAAAAACCCATATAATTTCTCTATCTAATTCGACGCAATAGAACATAATCAATTGGGAAATCCAAATGGCATTCAAATTTGCCACTACAAGCAAAGCAGAATTAAAGAAACAAGAAAAAATGTAAGAAAAATGATCCAATCTAACCCAGAAAAAAAAAAAAAAAACTGAATTAAATTAAATTAAATTGTGATAAATCAGATTAAATAAGTTTGGAAGAGAGGATGGAGAGAGAAGGAGGAGATAAGAGAAGAGTACCTCAGGCTCAGGGCGGGCGAGGAGAAGTGAAACGAGTGAAGCTGAAAGTTGAAACTCTGGTTGTAGATAGCGGGGGGTCGATGGTGTAAATAAACCGGGTACTTTCGGTGAGGGGTATTTTTGACTTTTTACTCGGTGCCGAGTGCTAAACGGGCCGGCAAATGAGTTTGGGTTGGGCTGATCCCATTCTATTCAAAGTTCTGGAGACGTACTGCTGATATTCAAAGAGTTGAGGGAGACAAAATGATTTAGAAATTGGAAAAATTACTTGGGGAATTCTACACTTTAACTTAGAAAACAATTTATAATTTGTAAATTGTTAGTAGGGGAGGGGAAACTGGGGCTTGAGGTGTCGAGGTAAATGTTATTCCATGTAATTTCACATAAAAACGCTAAAAATGGTTTTGTTCCATATAATTTCTTCATCTAATTCGAATTTAGCAACACGTGAAAAAATGAGCGTAGGCTAGGACTAGGAACGAGGATATCAGAGGTAAAGTTGGAGTGGCCACAATTGAAGATAAGATGAGAGAAAATTGGTTAAGGTGTTTGAACATCTGAACCAAATTACAGATACTTCGGTTAGAAGATGTGATTATAGGTGAAAGCTCAGGGCAAAAGGAGTAGAGGAATGCCTAGGAGGACTTTGAAATAGACCATAAGAAAAGATGTGGAGTACTTGGAGCTGACGGAAGACAATGCAAAACCGAGCACAGTAGCATTCTAAAGTTTATGTAGCTGACTCCACTTATTGTAATAAAACTTAATGGTGGTGGTTGTTGTTGATCTGTTAACTTGTCATGTTGATTTCATGTAAGAAATTGGTCAAATTTATCTTTTCATAACATATATTGTGCACGTTATCGTTTCATAGAAGATATTAACTCATTAAATTCACGAATATTCTTGAATTGGAGCAACTTTCTAACCATGAGAAGGAAAAACGTGATGTGGAAAAAAACTACAAGGAATGAAAAACGTGGCTTTGGAAAAAAATCAAATACTGCTACATAAACAAAAGGGGAGTGAGAATTAGTTGCTTCATTGGTGCTTACCACTAAGTAATGATACAAAGACTAAATTTGTAAATAACATGACAAATTAAATAATATGTCATTGATAAAAAAATAAGCATATTTATCAATGCATAGGTATTAATTCAATCACTAATTTTCAAGTAATTTAAACTACAAATTTAACCTGCTAATATTATTATTACCTTACAAATTCTTTATGGAGCGTTTTGTGTTGCTTCATTTTCATGGAATAGCATTTTATATTATTTTATAATGCAGCTGCTACGAAGCTACGGAGAGGACAAAGTCATCATCTGTCTTTTTTTAATTTTTTTTTTTTTAGTTCGCACAGTGTGTGAATGTCTGGATCCTGTCCAACAAAAATCAACGAAGACAGCCATAGAACACAATGGAAAAAGCTATAACTTGATGACGGCCCTTTTGATGTCTCCTAGTTGCCTGCAAGCTGCAATTGAGTCGGACAGGAGCTTTTACAGTGTGGGGTTTTAGAATATGAATTAATGAGATAATTGTGTACTTAGCTCATTCTTAAGCATCCCGTAGTCCAGTAATTGTGTTAATTATTGTCGGTTTTTGTCGCTTTGCTTCAATGACATAAGGGAAAGCAATATCATTACATGTTTCATCGCTTCTATGCTATTTTAAAGATAAGGTTGTCATCGATTTTGACAAAATGTCAATTGTTCTTATATTTATTTTCCATTCAATAAAAAATGTTAAAATAACACCAACAAAATAGTAATTAACAATTAAATTTTTATTAACAAACGATATTTTACAGTTATCTACACCAAAATGAAGGGCAACTTTGAATCCATGAAGCAATGAGTTGAAAAGAAAGGTTCTAACCACCCGAATAAGTCACTACTTGCAACAAGTATGGCGTTTAGAAGTGTTTTTAAAATGATTGACATGTTTTTTTATAAAAATGTTTTTTGAACCAATATTTAGTAAAAATGCAAGTGAATTCTGAAAAACATTTGAAGTGCTAGAAGCCCATAACTGATGTTTCTTGCAAGATGCATTGTAAGCGCTTTTATAACCCATAAAACATGTTTTTTTTTCTTCCTAAAAACATTTTCAGTCATTTTAAAAGCATTCTCAATGAGCCCTATTATTTTAGAAACAATATATATACTCATATTTTTCTCTCTGACTAGCCTGTAACTTCTCTAGCAAAAATTGTCCCGCATGTATAGCATGTCCAATATGGCGTTGTTTATTGATTAAAACGACAACATTAGAAAAATTATTGTATGTGCCGGTTACACCTAAAATTTCTAGATTGAGCTTGAATAAAGGGACACTCTTTGGAAGCTCATTATGTATAATCTAAGTAGTTTATTTTTAAGTTCACTCAAAATCATCTCCACAAAAATCACTCCAAATTGGAAATTATTCGACCATTTAGTTAAGTGCTTTCTGAACGCATTAGTTTAATTAGATGGCTCAATGGTTTCACAAATTTCTTTTTCTTTTTTCATTTTTTTTTTGTAAGAATGACGCAAGGTGCAAATACAATGTGTGGTGAGTATAAGAAATCCCTCTACGTATGAACTTAAAATTACTTAATGATAGTGAACTCCAGGTATGAATCTGGAAACAAATTATTATGAAACCGACCATGCACATTATAAAAACTTTTGCTTAACTAAAGGGGAAATTAATTAGTGCCTTTCTTTTTAGAAGTTTGTTTTATGTGAACGTGCGGATCGCAGAGCATGATCGAGTGCAAAGGGAAAGGACGGTGTCCTTTTTCCAAAAACGGAGCTTTAAAAAAATGGATTGATGCATGTTTTTTCTGCTAGCAATTATGTGCTTTTTCTTCTTGTCTGGGAAATTTAGTTGTAATTAAGTAGTTCAGAAAACATCTTAATTATATTGTTACTACTCATTAGTTGAGCATTAGCGGAGGATGCAAAGTCCAGATTTTATGGTGGCTTCTACTTTAATGTCTCCTGCTTGCCAGCAGGCTGCAATGAGAGAGTTGGAAAACAATCTAATTTGCTCTTCATTAACAAAACCATAGCTGTCTTTCGGCATTGCAGTACTAACTATAACTTTATTAAAAAGCAGAATATATAGAGTTCTCAGCCAACAGTTTTTGTCCAATTTTGGATGGGGAAATTCCTGAAAATAGTCACTCCTTTGTTCTAAATTGCTGTGTTGGGTGATTTTTACTTTTCTGGGCAAGTGACTCAAGTCATAGAATTTGGTTTTTTGGGTGATAAATGTGATATAATTTTTCATTATCCTGCTACTTAGTCCGACACTGCATCAAACGCTTTACTAAAGTCAGTCCAACTTAGTTCCTAATTGTCTGGTGCAACAAACACACCCTAGTTGTCTTTTGGCATTGCAGTACTATAACTTTATTAAAAAAGCAGAATATCTAAAGTTCTCAGCCAACAGTTTTGTCCAATTTTGGACGGGGAAATTCCTGAAAATAGTTACCCCTTTATAATGGATTCAAATAGTTCAATTTTAAGGCGCTTGAAACATGATCAGTTTATGTAAGAGTGACGAAATGATTTTGATCAAAGGTTAGAAAGGGGATATTCATCATTCAGTCGAATAACTTATTCTTAGGTTTGTAAATTACGTCATAATATGAGTTTTAAGGATATATTAAATTTGTTGTTGATGACCATGAATTAATATAGTTTTCTTGTAGTTTTGGAGGACCATTTCGATGGAGCTGTTTAGAGGGGTCCCATGAGGGGTTGGCATGTTGAAAGTTCGCACTGTCTTTTTCCATATATCGTCCATTAAGTGCAGAAAAAAACCGATTATCCTTTTTTGTATGTGAACTTATATATTATTGACTACTAGATGTTAAATAGGGTTTCCGAACCCAGCCTTTTTTTCACTTTTGTAGGGCATACGTGGCAGGAATCTAACAACCACTGGGGTGTACAAATAGCATATTGTACTGACCAACTTCATCCACATTCTCCAACATAATAAAAGAAAAAGATCAAACAAATTAATTAGAAATGCTAAATTCATATTTTACCATATCATAACTAAGTTTACAAAAACTATTAGTAAAACAGTGAAAATAAGATAACTTTAATTAATTTTAACTAATACTATAGCTACCTTAGCTTACTAAAAGAACAAAATATATAAGATTAATTATTGAAAATTCTTTGTCCTGGAGAGAGTATCCTCTTGGGGTCGAACAAAGCTTTCTTCTTCAGGAAGGCTTCCCATTTAGAGCCAAAGTGGTTTATCCAACCTTGCTGTGTTTTTATGTGAGGAAGGTACTGCTTAACATCTAAACCAGCCCTGTCACAAAACCCTAATATCTCTTCGTTTTGCTCCTCAAATGCTTCCCAATCGTCAAGCCCACTTGAATGCAAAAATCCTACGGTGTAGAAAACATCTTCTTGAGGTATAACCGCTGACATCCTATCATCCCATCTGCAATTTAAATAACATAAAAAGGTTAATTATTAATTTGTGTATAAATATCAAGGCAGCGGAACTTACGATTTAATTGAGTAACGCTTCTATTTGGACCACATTTATTTACCGGTTATTGGACTTGGCCTCTTTAAAAAAGACGAAGGTGCTCACTTTGTGAGATCACGAGGAAACCCGACCGACTTTAAATGTGGTCCTAAATAATTCTATTCATTTTACGTGCACCATAGAAATTAATCTTACTTGGTCCGGTTCATTGGATAAACGAGGACTGGTCCTGTGGTAATGTTTCTCCTGAGAACAATGTCCTTGAACACTCCTGCATCAAAGTCCGAGATGCTACTTTTTGGAATAAAAAGATTTAGCCACGGATGAGGGACATCCCATTGTCCTTGTGAGTGAAGCTTTTCCTCTCCACTTCTAACTCTATTCAGAAAATCGACATAAGACACATCCTTCTCAAACAAAAATCCGGGAAGAAAGCTCAACCCTTTGAATAGAAGTTCAAGTTCCTACATCAAAACAAAATTTATAGTCACTAAAAGTAAAATTTGCCCACTTAATTTGACTCATATATTTACTATTCAAGGCATATATGAAATTATCACAGTGAACCATGTACTTAATATCGAATAACTTCTATTTTATTTATTAAAACATTAACGTACCTTCTTCACGGTCGTTTCAGTGTGCTCGTCATAGTATTTGGATACTTCCAGACAATAAATGATGCCACGTTTGGTTACAAGAGAAATAATTCTTGAGTGAGAAGATTGTGGAAAAAAGGAGGATCTCCAATTATCCGGAGGACCCTGGTTCAAAATAAGTGAACCTTCCAAATAATCGAGGGCGTTGCTTTGTTTTCTTCCATTGAGAGAAATTAAACGTTCTTGGTCTCTGGCAAAGGTAGAGAAGTCACTGTAAAGCATTCGTACCCACTTGACCTACAAACAAATTGATTACCAAATTTAATTGATTGAGACATATAATATGTAAATTATAATCAATCATGAAAACAACACCTTTATGTTAGGAGAAATGGTGTTAATAGGGTTCCACCACTAAACATAAAAAGGGAAAGAAAAGGGGATTAAATTAAGAAGTTCATTTAACTTAATTATGTGATGGCCTTGATTGATGATCATGTCTCTAAGCAACATAGACAAGTCATTTTATATTGAAAAGTTGAAAAGTGCAATATTAATTTATTGAGTTCATCAGCATCACAAATTGGAATTCGTTTAATTATGTGAAAGTGGGAACAAAATATATGACTAGGCTAGAGAAAGTCTAAGTCAAAATATGAATATGGCTGCAGCCGGCTGCTAAACTAGTATGTACTTACCCTCTTTGGTGCTGGCTCTAGGGCAATTCTTGCCCTAGTTATAATCCCAAATTGACCTAATCCTCCGAGGACTCCAAAAAAGAGCTCAGAGTTTTTTTGTGGGGAGCAAGTCACAAAATCCCCTTGTCCTGCAAGACAAAAGAAAAATATACACACAAACCTAATTAGTGCTTGCATGCAAAGTTACAAATTTGCATTAGCATTTAATCAAAAAATTATGCAGTAAGAGACTTAATTTTGAATGATTCTTCGATGCAACTGTCACACAAATTGTTGATCACTAATTGATAATCAGGATCAAGCTGGTGGTGTGAACTTATCCCTAACGTTTTCCAATCTTGTGGGACCATGGGACAAGCTTCAAACGTTAGTAAAATGCGTTCAGAAACAACTGTACATTCATTTCTCAACAACCATATATTTTGTATCTTAGTATTCCGCAATGTTGTTTATATGCTGAAACACATTAATATTATTACAAAAATGGAGATAACAATTAAGGAAACGACAATGACCAAAAACAGAAATTAGAAAATTGGCAATTACCAAAAAAGGATTAAGAAAACAATATATAAGTTGATTACCAAATAAAACAATGAACAAATAAATTCACATTATTCATACCAGTGACAACATCCATTTCATAAACATTGGTAATCTGAGGACCAAACCGGAAGGCCGAGCCGCTGATGCCAGCGTTGGAGAGAGTCCCGCCAACGGTTAAGTACAGGTAGTCGGTCCACGAGACCGGTGTAAGTCCATGTTCTAATGTGGCATGCAGCACATCAATCCAAAGCTGTCCACCTCCCACATCAGCATAATTATCATTATTATTAATATTAATACCCGAATTATTAGAAGAATTAACACTAATTCCAGGCACATGTGGACGGTAATTTTTTAGTGAGGTCATGTCCACCACAACACCATTCGGGGCCATAGCCTGTCCCCTGGTGGAATGACCATGGCCTCGAGCAGCTATGCTGAAAGGGGTCGAAACATTGTTTGAGAATTTGATCAAGCTTGAAATGTCATTTATGGAAGCTGGGTACAAAACGGCTGCTGGGTTGTATCTCTGAATGTGACCAAAATCACTAGAAGCTAATTTAATGGCTTCTGGATCGTCACGAAGTTTATAACCCATGGTGGAAATCAGACCGCTAAGAATGATCAAGAACATGAGAATAAGAAATGTTGGGAAGGGAAAACTCTCAGCCATTTTAGGTTTTGTTGATAGAGAGAGAGTGAGAGAGGGTTTGGTTTTGGAGATAAGGGCAGAGGTGTGCATATATATAGACAAATAAAGCTGCATGAGAACCAGGATAGAAATTTCGCAACGACGTCGTCATGGCCTAACTACTGTATACTTTTTTTTTCAAAGATACGCAAGGACGAGGCATTGGATCTCACTGTTGTTTTTCCTTCCAATGTCACGAATTACTCGTGCAATGGAATCATGAAAATAAAACGGATAATGTTATTTAAATATATATAATTAATATATTTATTGATACACAGTACTCTAATACAGGTGAAACTTGCAGAATCTTCTTCCGCAACGAGAGATTTTTCAGTGTGATTATCACACGAGGTGGTACACCACGTATCACTATATAAATAATGTGATTTATGTGTTAAAAGATTAATAACTTAAAAAGTAAAATTTTTTATCACCTACATAAAAACACGTGATATATCATCCGTGTTTCAATCACAATTAAAATTTTCTCCTCCAGCAACAACAATAAGAGTTTGGCTTGGACAAGTTCATGATATGAGAAGAGCCCATTTCCATCAAAGAGTATCAGTCAAATGTATCTAAATAGTTTTATTGAATTGCAAACTAAAGAAAATTGGAATACTTGCCTTTCAAACTTTTTATTTTGAACGAAATTTGTGATAGTGTTACCCAAAATTATCATTACTCCACATTGTGATATTTAAAAACAAATATTTTTGAATTTTTAGTTGAGAACCAATGCTCACATAGCTGACACGTTTGTTTACACACTCTATAATAAACATGAACTCCTTTTGCAAAATCTATTTATTTCATCAACGCATGTCAGTTTTGAAATAAGATTAAAAGTTTTCACTCTTTACCGTTTTGTATGCGTTTTTGAATGCAATAGAGAGCATGATGGCCACCCACAGAATTCCTACTCCATTAACCCTGTGGGCCATTTGGAGGGTTCAGATTTCTTCATCTGTGGGCCAATTGGAGACCAAGTTAGCTGCGTTTTGGCCGTTGGATTGTGATCTCTAGGTCAAGAAATGTCAAGGTTGGTCAATATAGATGGTTACTCAATCGTTATTTGTGTATTTGTTCTCTCTCCCCATCTCTTTTTTATTAAGGATGGATGGCGGTCAAATTTTGGTAATCATCAAAAGAATCTATAAGATTTTCCATTCGGGGATACAGAGGAACTTTACGAATCAAGGCATCGATGGATTTTGTGATTCATAGATTTAATTTTTAACAAAAACAAAAGTGGGAGACATAAATCAAAGTTTTTCTTCAATGAAAGATTTGTTGTGTGTATCTACAGCTACAAGTTAGGGGTAAAGTCAATTTGGGCATAATTACATGCAGCCCGTGTTTGTCTAATGTGTCATTCGAACTTCCATTGTGTTTCAATGCATATAATTATATAATCTCAATTTCTCAGCAAAAACACATGACATAACCATGCATGCTTATTTCTTGGCATATTAAATTAATCAAATTGTTTTCCATC
>JAOTRO020000001.1:3014138-3032226 GCA_028566515.2 Pyracantha coccinea | reverse complement strand
GCACACCACCTTGCAACTAGGCATTTGTTTTCGTGTTTTTCGGTTTTTGTCTACTGAGTGGTGCAAGCGGAAACGGCCCAGGCCCGCATCCGTTGGAATGTGATCAATAATACATAGTATATGCGTCTAATACTTGGTACAATGATTAGTTTTATGCTTACGATAGAAGCGGCAAAGGTCACGGTCTCAGGGTCCAGAGAAATTATAACGATCTCTGTTTGCCATTGAAGAGCTTGTTGAGTGGGATTCAAGTTTGGTAGGATTTATTAGGACTAGTTAGGAGCCTCCTAGAGTGGGCGACGAATATTCATAGGGAATGATGCGTCTTTTCAGCCTTTAGCAAAGTTGCAGCCTCCAAAAGAAACAAAGCAATATTGAAATGAATAGTTGAAACCCTACAGAACGAGAAATAATTTACATGACATGGGTACACCAGTGATGCTGACATCCTGTGCTAATGATACATGAGTATGTGTGAGTTTCTTTTCAGATGCCTTGTTGGGACAAGACGCCACGATGACAATTTATGCATGTGCCAGCGAGAGCAACTTGCATGCAACGAGTTTAATGACATTGTTACGTCTAGGTCCAATAATTCATTATCATGTGGTAAAATACTTACGCATGGCAATACATTAATGGACTGAGACCAGAAAAGCAACTCTCCTATGAGATGTCATGTGGGTAGTATCTCAAACAAATCGCCCCAAGTTTCTTTAGTCCCAAGTACCAACCTTATTTGTTCTTGTTGCAACACGTGATGCAAGAGTGAATTGTCTTGGTCGGAAGAAAAGGCTTGGCCTACAAGGTCTCTAATTTGATGGATCGTGATCCATGTGTCCAGAGCAGACGGACTGAGAAATCTGGACCGTTTAATTCAAATATTACGGCCCTCATTAGCCAATCTTACTGAGCTCACTTCACAAAAATCCAACTTGAACGGCTCAAATCTCTCTTTCTCTTGAACTCTGAATCTCTCGGTGTGCGAACTTCGTGCTCAGAGATACGGTCTAGATCTCAGTGCTAATTGGATGGTTATAAAGAAGCTTTGTGGCAGAACAATTGCGGTACCTTTGCTTTTTAGGTCGTGAAGAAAATATGACAGGCCAGTACTCGAACAAAGATGGAGTCACAGACAAGAAAACTATTGGATCACATGGTTTCTACAACTGAGTAGTGAAACCATTATGATAACGAAAACCCAATTTTGGACTTTCGATCATTATGCAAGACTCGTATTTTTGAGAAATTTACCAACAACAGAGATGTCACAATAAATCATGTTTTGTCAAGCATAACTACTTTCTACACACTAGTGCGAGACTGACTTGAAATACTGTCACAATAAAAAGAATAGGGGGGACCAAAGTGAAAAAGTAGATGCAGAAACGTGTTTGGAACAGTTTTTGGAAACCGATATAGATTTCAAGTGGTCCACTATGTACTCATCCATCGTGTGGGGTGGGGGTTTCAGTGGCTTGTCTTACATCCCATAAGGGCATTATCTTTTGTTTCTCTCATTAATTCGATGATAATATTGGTAATGGATTTCAGAAATAAATAAATAAAATTCGAAAGAAAAAGACTAATATTTGTTTCATTAAAACCCTTGGATATTAACTTACGTAGTTGATGCCAAAGAACAGCTGAACAAGTTCATGATGCCAAAGAACAAGTGAACAAGTTCCAAGTAGGGAGAAAAAAGAGAATTTGTGCGTCCACTAGTTAGGCAATGTGTGCTTGCTTTGATCCTTTTCATTTTCATTGTTATTTTACGACGGGTTTATTAATCTATAATCGAGCAACAATATGTATGTGGTTCAATATTTTAATGGATAAGTGTTCAGTTTTTATCAAAGCGTCTCATGTTCTAAACTTTCAATTCGTCTATATTATTGTAATAGTTTCGAGTTATCTTGTACCCTTAATAATAGTAAATTAAAGAAAAAAATCGAGCGGCAGTGAGTTGCCCATGAAATAAATTTGATGAATGCAGAGTTAAAATCTAGTTTCTATCGAAATTGTTATTATATTAAATAAAATCGAAGTATTAATGATACCGATTTTATGTAAATCGATAGATTGTGTGTCGGCTCGTTAGGTGCATGTTCTCTAGAAATGTTGCATCATCAACAAACTAGTCAACAAAGTTGCATGATCAGTGGGGAACCCATTAACCACCACGAGGTTTGGATAAACTAAAACCAGCAGATTAGGGCTCCACTTTGGCAATGTTTGAATTTTGTGGCTCATTTTGTTTTGTATTTTCATCACAAGAAAATCATGGGAAATTGATTGAACTCATTAATCTACGAAGTTTAATTGTTGAAATAATCAAAATTTGAACTATCACGTGGTGGTTCAATGTTGGAGACGAATTTTAATTTCGTATCTCAACGACACGTTTTGAGTTTGACTGGAGCATGTGAATCATGCTATGGTGGTCAGACGATGCTTAAATGTCGTTGTAAGTCTTCCTGAGTCCTTAGCCCTTAAAAAGGTGGATTGTCGTAACGAAACTACCAACTGGTCCCTCTTTATATTAAAAAAAAAATCCGAATCCAAATTCGACCACACATTGATTAAATTTTAGAAAGTGATCCATTCATGCAACACCTAATTTTTAAATTGATCACTACCAATTCCCTCAAATTACATGTTTATGATTTTCCAAGATTTCATTTGTTGCATTTTTATTGATAAACGGAGATTCTAAACTAATTTACATGGAGAGAGATTTGAACTCAGGTTCAATTTAAATGAGTATTACATGCTGTAATTAATTAACCCACATTTGCTCCATCTGATGTATGTTGTCCACAAAATAGAAATTTTTTTCTTCCGTTGATTAATATTCAATGTTTATAATGGACTAATTAGCCATGAATGACCCAACAAAAGGAAATTAGGTATGAATGGATTAGCATATCCTATCAATAGGTGCTTCTGTTTAACAAAGTAATGGAAGCAGCCATTCAAGAAGAGACACAATGTTTCATGAAAGTCTTCAAGTTTGACTTTGAAAGCCAAGGGTTAACAGTATGGACCCCATGAGAATTTTTTAAGTGTGTTGAAAACACGACCTAGTACACCAAACGATTAGTTGAAACTTTTAGTTTTCTACCTTTTGTATTACTACAATTAATATATTGAACCATGTTTTCTGCACACTGAAAAATCATTCCCCCCATAAATAAATACTCAATTCAACCCTTTTAAGAAGGATTAAATGGCTTCTCATAAATTGCAGTATATGTTAGGAATATATTGACCTCACAAAACATAAATAAATTCACTTAAAAACATATTATAATTTTCATTTTTTTAGTTCAAAAATTGCATTTGGTGAAGTTTGTATTATGAATCTGACGTTTAAGAATTTTTGATGTGATCGTCACACTCAAAAATTGTATTATTAGTCCATGATCGTATATGCAACTAACAAAAACTGCTTTGTTTCCTTCACTTTGCAGCCCACCAAAGAAAAAGAAAGAAGAAAGGCTTCTACTTCAATCCATCAAATATGTACCAATCAAAAAGATATTTACTTTTTATCTTATGAGGATGCTGATTGCTAAACCATATTAGAATATGTAATGCATGGTCTTTTAAAATGCATTAAAATAAAGTTTGAAATTTGAAATATCCAAATCACAAAAGTAGGCTGATGTGTCAAACCTTGATTTTGACACCTCACACCCAAAAGGCTATATACTCCGCATAATCTCCGATGCAACCGATGTTCAAAGTATTTGTATCGGTGAAAATATTAATAAACAAATTTGTAGAAATATCGATAACGATATCAATGCCTTTGATGGAAAAGATGAAAATTTGTTCATAAGCGTGAAAATTTAAAACGAAATTTGAGGGGATACTAAGCATTATTTTAGACGAAATATAAATTTTTCTCTGATACTTAACCGATATGTCAAAAATATCGACAAAATCTATCGAGTTAAGCTGAAATTTAAGTCTTTCTCCAACATGTGATGAAGTCTCTTTCCATACCTTTCTCTAATTTTTCAATAATTTCGTGAAAATATCAATCATATCGAAAAATTTCAAACTGCAACTTGGTGTATTTTTCTTCGGCTTTCCTCTCGCAATACACTCAATTGCATCTAAATTTCTCTCCTTCCTCAGTTGAAGTCCACTATCTCGCCTACCAACAGGAAAAACAGCAAACCAAAGAAGAGACTGAAAGTCGAGAATCAAGGTCCCAAGAATTTCAACCCCAAATAAAAGTATTGTACTTTATAAACATAATAAATCTAAGCCTTCCCCACTATAAAATATTAACCACCAAGGACTCCCTCGCTCTCTTCCCTTTCTCTCTCTCTACCCCACTCAACGACCTCTCCCTCTCTTTCTCACTCTCAGAATATGTCACTTCAGCACTGTAAGTTTGCTGTGTGCGTGTACATAAGTTACAAAAATTTTGATTTTCTGGTTAATTTCCAAATTTCCCAGTTGGGTTTTGCAACTCATGTCTGTTGAAAAGTTTCTATCTTTCATGGACCTCCCTGAGCTCTGCAAATTCCAGAGCTTTTGTTCTCAGAAAGCTAGAGTTTTGCTTCTCCTAGCTGTTTTCACCAAACCCTTTTCTGGGTTGCCTTCTCCTTGCTTTGCTCTCACTGCTTGGGGGAGTTTTCTAGTCCAATAAAATCACTCCCTTTTGATTTTGCTTCAAGTTACAACTCAATTAATAATTTAATACAGTGATTAATTTATTCATTAAATCATTGTTACTGTTATTTTTATTATTTTATTGCTCTCTGATCAGTAACTACTTCCTACTCTGGAGGAGTTTTTTGGGTGTGGAGATTTTTGAGATTTGGTGATGATGCCAGCCACTCTCCAGCAGGTTAATCTCTGTGTCATTGGGTTTGCTTTTGCTTTTGCTTCTGCTCTCCAAGGATCTGCAGGTAAAATTTTTAATCTTTGCTAATCTCTGTTGAAGTTTTGATGCTTCACAATTCACATAAACATTGTTAGGAATTTAGAACGAAATGTTGGATTAAGTTGTTAATTTTGATATGATTTGGAGGATTGTTTGTGATCAAGTTCTGCAATCACATTTCTGTGGGAACGGATATATGAAGTATGTTAGGAAGTGACTAAATGAAACGAATTTCGGCATGTTCTTTGATCTGAACATGTTCTTGTCTTGTTGAATTGTCTTCTGAATGCTGCCAGAGTGTAAATTTATGACCGGAGCTCACAGCTAGTGGGTCTTTTAGTGCATGGTGATGGCCGGAAATTGTAATGCTATGTTTTCGAAATGACAATGTCTTGAGAAGTTTGGTCGTTTAGCAAAACATAGTTCCGGTTTCATCTTGATCTGGGAAATGCCTTACCATATGTTTCATCTGATGAAATGCTGTTTCAAGTCTAAATCGTACTGTAACTATGAAGTATAATACTTTTGGTAATAAGAACGTATAATATAAAAGGGCTTTTAAGATATCAGATTTCCATTGCTTGCTTTAGTTTTCTTCTTCTAAGCAACAGCATATGCCTTCTCTCAGGGTTAAATATATTACCATCACCTGAACCTCTCTCCGTGAATCCTCCTGTTGAAACAGCACCCCCTCCTCTCACTGACAGAAAGTCGTTCACAAGCAATGTACCAATCCCCGCGTTACAGCCAAATGGTAAGTCCCATAACTCTGCTGTTATAGATTAGAAGTTAAGATCATCTGGTTAAGCTCCTAATTTGACATGCCAGGGTCCAATTTGCACCCACCGCCTGCAATGCCACCTCTTATGTCCGCCCCACTGCCCCCAAATAGTGCTCCACCACCACCAAGTGTTGAAGGTCAAGTCCCATTTATGCCATCAAAAACTGCTCCTCCACCACTAAGTACTGAAGTTCATGTACTGTCTGCGCCGCCAAATAATGCTCCTCCACCAAGTGTTGAAAGTCAAGTACCGTCTGTGCCACCAAAAGCTGCTCCTCCTCCACTAAGTATTGAGGTTCCTGTACCGTCTACGCTACCAAATATTGCTTCTCCACCACCAAGTGTTGAAGGTCATGCACCATCTGTGTCACCAACAAATTCTCCTCCACCACCAAGTGTTGAAGGTCATATACTGCCTACGCCACCAGTTAATGTTCCTCCACCACTAAGCATTGAAGTTCATGTACCTACTGCACCACCAAGTAATGCTCCTTCACCACCAAGTGTTGAAGGCCATGTACCGCCTATGCCACCAAAAACTGCTCCTCCACCACCAAGTGTTGGAGGTCATGTACCATCTATGCCACCTCCTAATTCTCCTCCACCACCAAGTGTTGAAGGCCATGTACCGCCTATGCCACCAAAAACTGCTCCCCCACCACTAAGCACTGAAGTTCATGTACCGTCAGCGCCAGCAACCAATGCTCCTCCACCACCAAGTGTCGAAAATCAAGTACCGTCTCTACCACCAAAAGGTGCTCCTCCACCACTAAGGATGGAAGTTCATGTACCGTCTACACTACCGAATAATGCTCCTCCACCACCAAGTGTTGAAGGTCATGTACCGTCTGTGCCACCAACTAATTCTCCTCCACCACCAACTGTTGAAGGTCATGTACCGCCTAAGCCACCAATTAACGTTCCTCCTCCACTAAGCATTGAAGTTCATGTACCTAGTGCGCCACCAAATAATGCTCCTCCACCACCAAGTGTTGGAGGTCATGTACCATCTATGCCACCTCCTAATTCTTCTCCACCACCAAGTGTTGAAGGCCATGTACCACCTATGCCACCAAAAACTGCTCCTCCACCACTAAGTACTGAAGTTCATGTACCGTCAGCGCCAACAACTAATGCTCCTCCACCACCAAGTGTTGAAAGTCAAGTACCGTCTGTGCCACCAAAAGATGCTCCTCCTCCACCACCAAGTGTTGAAAGTACAGTACCGTTGGTGCCACCAAAAGATGCTCCTCCAATACCAATTGTTGAAGGTCATGTACCATCTATGCCACCAGCTAATTCTCCTCCATCACCAAGTGTTGAAGGTCGTGTACCGGCTACGCCACCAATTAATGTTCCTCCACCACTAAGCATTGAAGTTCATGTACCTACTGCACCACCAAATAACGCTCCTCCGCCACCAAGTGTTGAAGGTCATGTACCATCTATGCCACCTACTAATTCTCCTCCACCTGCAAGTGTTGAAGGCCATGTACCGCCTATGCCACCAAAAACTAATGCTCCTCCACCACCAAGTGTTGAAAGTCAAGTACCGTCTTTGCCACCAAAAGATGCTCCTCCTCCACTAAGTATGGAAGTTCATGTACCATCTACACAACCAAATCTTGCTCCTCCACTACCAAGTGTTGAAGGTCATGCACCATCTCTGCCACCAGCTAATTCTCGTCCACCACCAAGAGTTGAAGGCCATGTACCGCCCACACCACCAATTAATGTTCCTCCACCATTAAGCATTGAAGTTCATGTACCTACTGCACCACCAAATAATGCTCCTCCACCAGCAAGTGTTGAAGGTCAAGTACCATCTATGCCACCAACTAATTCTCCTCCACCTGCAAGTGTTGAAGGCCATGTACCGCCTATGCCACCAAATAATGCTCCTCCACCACTAAGCATTGAAGTTCATGTACCTTCTGTACCACCAAATAATGCTCCACCACCAAGTGTTGAAGGCCATGCACTGCCTATGCCACCAAATACTGCTCCTCCACCATTAAGTATTGAAATTCATGTGCCGTCTGCACCACCAAATACTGCTCCTCCACCACCAAGCGTTGAAGGTCATGTACCGTCTATGCCGCCAACTAATGCTTATCCCCCACCAATTGTGGAAGGTCATGTACCGTCTATGCCACCAACTGCTTCTCAAACAAAGGCACCAGTCAATAAGAGTCCTATCTCAGTGCCAGTTGCTCCAGGTAGATAAAAGCCCTACAGTTGTTTCTGTGATGATTTTTCTGTTAAATTGGTTCCAACCAAATGTTTTCTGTATTACATTGTCCAGTGCCCGTTGAAACACCACCTAGGAATTTGCCACAGATTTCACCGGCCATCCATTCAAGTACACCAGAAACTTCACCATTTGCTCCTCAAAGACTTGCACCAGACAATAAGGCTCCCATACCAGAACCAATTGCTCCAGGTAGATGTAGCATTTTGTTATTACATTATTAGTTCTCAAATGCTGGTTATAAGCAGTATGTTGTCTATTTATTTATTTATTCAAAATACAACACGTAGTTCATCTTTCCGGAGGGTATTGGGACTAAATCCACCTGTAGTCCATCTGATCACACCGATTATGGCACCACCTACATTACCTGGTGCACCTTCCACCCCAACCCCATTTCCGTCCTTAAACGATCACATATAAACTTTACATTATACAAACTAGTGAAAATGACCCATTTGTTCTTCTCTGAAAAGCAGTCCCAGTTGCATCACCAACAAGCAATTTTCCACAAAACCCGCCATCCATTCACCCAGTTACACCTGGAGAATCTCCATCTACATTTCCTGGTACTGCTTCAGAAAAATCATAGTATAAAGTTATAGTTTTAATGTTCACACTGATACCAAATTGCATCAGTTTAATACCTCATTGAATCATTGTTTTTTAGCAGTTCAAAATAATTTTCTAACCATGGTAATAATTGACTGACCCCTAATATGAGGTTGCAGATCCTGAAGTCTCTCCTGCATCATCTACTCCACCCAGCATCAATGAGAAAAGGAGTCATTTTCCAGTTGTTGCACCACCATATGAAGCTCCCAAGCCATCACTACCCGTGGGTCGTACCCCAGCTGAAGGTATAGAAAAACTGCATATTCCATATTTTTCTCTGCTTGAAAGTTTGTGTTGTCAAAGTTTTGATTCTACATATTATTTTCTGCTGTAGCTCCTTCTGTCCACAAACCTGTGGTATCATCTCCTCCCCCGAGCATTAACTGGAAGAGGGGTCGAATACCAGTTGTTGCACCAGCATATGACAGTCCCAAACCATCACTACCCATGGGCCATACCCCAGCTAGAGGTATAAAAAAATCACGTGTTTCATATTGTTTGCTACTTGAAAGTTATGTTGTCAGGTTTTTAAGTCTAGGTTCTGTTTTCTTCTTTAGCTCCTGCTGTCCACAAACCTGTGAGACATTATAAACTTGCTCCTGCACCATCTATTTCATCCCCTAAAGGGAAACGTTCTCCTGCATCTTCACCTTCAACGCCATTCCATAAGAATCATCAAGCGCCATCATATCTGGTTTCTCCTCCCACTCCAGAACAGCAAGGTTTCATGTTTCACCTGAACTACATGTGCTAAGTCACACTTATAAAAATGTAATTACGCAGTTTGTCATGTTCTTTTGACATTATTAAATTGTCATTTCAATACTTAATGCAGGCCCAGTGATGCCACCAGTATCATATCAAAAGGGCAGGCAAAGACACTATGCTCCTCCACCCCTAAATCCAGGTACCAAAGCATTGAACTTCGGTGTTTTATTTCATCTCTCACCTGAGAAATGGACCAAAATTTTGGTGTTCAAAGCTAACACAATTTCTACTTGTCAGCGTCTTCAGTCCCTCCATCTCATTTGCCTGATGCTCCATCAGTGAGCCATGTTTCACCTGCTCCTTCTCCATCTTTAATAGGACCAACTCACAAAACCAAATGTAAGAAATAATCTTGCCTCTGGTTCTCTGTGATGATTTTATTTCTGAACTTACTTATTTATCTAATTGTCTACTCAATACCTTACCCAATAATTACATGTTTGGAATAATTAGTGCGCCCTAAGATTTCTCCATCTGGAGCTCCGGCAAAGAGCCCAAAAGGGGCACCACCGCTGCCAATAGTTCAAGCATTCCCACCACCACCTCCCAATCAAGGTACATAAGCTAGCAATTTTCTTTACCTTTTGACTGGTGTTTCCACTCTCGTTATTAATCCTACAACATTCTTGTTCAAAGTTCGTACAAAAATGTAATGCAAAGTTTTTTCCTTTTTGCAGATTGTTCGTCAACTATTTGCACCGATCCATATACAAATACCCCTCCTGGGTCACCTTGTGGCTGTGTCTTGCCCCTGCAAGTTGGACTGCGACTTGGTGTCGCACTGTATACCTTCTTTCCCTTGGTTTCAGAGCTAGCCCAGGAAATTGCTGTCGGGGTTCTTATGCAACAAAGTCAGGTCCGAATTATTGGAGCCAATGCAGCTACCCAGCAACCAGACAAGACAGTTGCCCTTATTGACTTGGTTCCCCTCGGGCAAAAGTTTGATAACACCACAGCTTTTTTGACTTCCCAGAGATTCTGGCATAAACAAGTTGTTATAAACGCATCGTACTTTGGCGACTATGAAGTACTATATGTGCGGTATCCAGGTATGTATTTAGACATATGCACCTACATACTGTAGATATTTGTATCAATAATGCTTATCTTTACAAACTACATATGTATAGGTTTACCCCCGCCTCCACCTTCTTCGGACATTGATGCAATGAATGCGGGGCCGTATCCTGGTAGTGACAGTAATGGAAGGACGACAAAGCCCCTAGGGGTTGACGTGCACAAGAGGAAGAATAAAAATGGGCTTAGTGGTGGGGTAATTGCTATTATTGCTTTGTCTACCTTTGTAGCAGTTGCTTTATGCTCTGCTGCTGCTTGGGTTTTTCTGTTCAAACCTAGAGACCGCGCTTCTCAACCTGCAGCAACTCCGCGGGCTTTGCTACCTTCTTCTGAAAAACCATCTGGTAATATGAATCCCCAAAAGTTAATTGAATTAGGCCTTTTCTTTGTGTCAATTAATGGAATTAGGTCAGTTACTTCTGGGACAGTGCTCATATTACACTGTCATTTCTAATATAGATAACGTGTATGTTTTGCAGGTACTGCTGGGTCGATGATGGAAAGTAGGCACAGTTCCTTGTCGTTATCATTTGGATCCAGCATTGCACCATATACAGGATCTGCTAATACTTTCAGTGCGAGTGACATTGAGAGAGCCACTAACAATTATGACGATTCAAGAGTACTGGGGGAAGGTGGCTTTGGGCGTGTTTATAGTGGTGTTCTTGAAGACGGGACCAAGATTGCTGTCAAAGTTCTAAAAAGAGATGATCAGCAGGGTGGTCGGGAGTTTTTGGCTGAAGTAGAGATGCTTAGTCGTCTTCATCATCGAAACTTGGTCAAGTTGATTGGCATATGCACAGAAGAGCATAGCCGCTCCTTGGTTTATGAGCTCATTCCTAATGGCAGTGTGGAATCTCATTTGCATGGTACCCCCGCCCTATTCATCATTGTTCTGTTCTTAATTAATGTCGAAGGATTCTTTTTGACATAGGGCTTCTGTCCATTTTTCTTGCTGTCAGGAATTGACAAGGACAGTGCTCCACTTAATTGGGTACAACGCATGAAAATAGCACTTGGTGCTGCTAGGGGGCTGGCATATCTACACGAGGATTCCAGCCCCCGTGTAATACACAGGGATTTCAAAGCCAGCAATATTTTGCTGGAAGATGATTTTACACCAAAAGTGTCCGACTTTGGTTTGGCGCGAACTGCCATGGATGAGGAAAACAGACACATATCAACACGGGTCATGGGAACTTTCGGGTATGAATTTTCCTCTTTGCTGTATTTAGTATCCAGATTATGTCTCATTGGTGACAGTCTCTGACATTTTTAAATTCCTAAATGATAATATCAAGGTATGTGGCTCCGGAATATGCAATGACTGGGCATCTTCTTGTCAAGAGTGATGTATATAGCTACGGCGTTGTCCTTCTTGAACTCTTAACTGGAAGAAAACCGGTAGACATGTCACAGCCACCTGGTGAAGAAAACCTAGTTGCGTGGGCCCGGCCACTTCTCACATGTAAAGAAGGGTTGGAAGCAATCATAGACCCAAATCTAGGATCCGTGGTCCCATTTGAAAGTATTGCCAAAGTGGCAGCTATTGCTTCAATGTGTGTACAGCCAGAGGTATCACACCGCCCTTTTATGGGCGAGGTTGTCCAGGCCTTAAAACTGGTATGCAATGAGTTTGATGAGGCGAAAGAATTAGGTTCAAGGAGTTCTAGCCAAGACGATGTGTCCATTGATGTGGCTGATGACACAAATACTACCTCGGGACAGTTGCCAGATACTTTCCAAAACCGATATTCCATGCTGACCTATGATTCCGACCTTGAGACAGAGCGGGAAGCATCATTGTCGAGGATGCTCAGTACCTCAATGAGCACAGGGAGGCAAGATACTGAATCGTTTAGGAGGCACTCCAGTTCAGGTCCCTTGGGAACAGGAAGGAGTAAGCAGTTCTGGGAGAAACTGAGATCATCCGGGGGCAGTGTGAGCGAACATGGGTTTATGTTCAAATTATTTCAAGGCTCCCCCCATTGAACACCTACTTACAAGTTGACAATGTTCGGTTTCTTGCTCGATTCCTAAATCTCAGATCACCGCGCAAGAAGCGCCCATTTGCAGAACGCCATCACGACAAGAAGTCTGCTGAACATGGGAACTCGGACATGAGCAAAGTTGTGCAGATGTGTAGAACTGGAGTGCATGAAAGTACGAATTCGGATCAACCTTAATAAACGTCGAAATGGTAACTGGAGCTTAAGTATATGCAAGTAGGTTTTGTGTGATCAACCTACTGAATTGTCAGAGTTGAAGCATCAACAGTTTTGGACCAGAGGCTACTAGAAATCTTTTTTTTTTTTTTTTTTAATTTGTAAATTTTCTGTGATATTTTTGTATTATTCAGAGAAAATGACTCTCTTTGTTACCAACAGTGTACACAACATTTTGTGCCGTGAAATTAATCCGTCTGTTACCTTCACTTCCAGAGCAGTAAAATCCCATTGAGAGTTTAAAATGCAATCTGATTTCACATTTCTGTCAATTTGGTTGATGAGAAGGTCCAAATTATCCCCGGTATACTGAACAAAGTTATTCCTTTTAGTTTTGGACAATATGTACAATTGTGACCGCTTACAAACTTTTAATAAAAAACAAAACATTCAAGACACCCTACCGAGACACTAGAGGGCACTAAACCCTCAGGCTTATTGTCTGTTTGTTCGTCTAAGTGTTGGTTTGGTATTGCTGTGCTTTGAAAAAAAGCTGCTTCTGCTGTGCTGTGAAATAAAGTAGCAGAGTGTTTGGTAAATTTTTTTGTAAAAGTGCTTTTGAAAAGAAAAAGCAGTATTATAGTGTTTGGTAAACTTTTAAGAAAAAAAGATGTGAAAAAAAGCTGTTTTTTCAAAGCTGGGTTTTGCAGCTTCTTGTTTTTGGCTTTTTTTCATCCAAAACTGTGAAAAAAAATCTGAAGCTGACCAAACACCAAAACCTCTTTCAGTTTTTTTTCATAGCAGCTTTTTTAAAAATCACCTCAACCCCAAACTGGGCTAAATCTATTATTCACCCCTCTGCTTTCTTCTTCCCTGAGTCCATTCGGCTTATTGTTTGTTTGTCCTTCTTGATCTATATTTGTGCATATTACTCTAGTTTTTTCTGCTTCAAATATAGTAGTTCATGTTTTTGTTAGGCGTTGTTAGATGCATTGGAATGAAATGGAGAATCACTAATGACACGTTTACTCTCAAAGAATATAAACTAGAATTATTCTGATTTTTCATTTTTTTAGTGTTTGCTGATGCATATAAGATCGAGAAAGTGCAAGTTACACCTTAAAATGAAGGTCAACTTGCAAATCTTGTCCAAATTGAGTTAAGGAGATGCATTAGTCACGAAGCAAACATTTGAAAACGTTAAATAAATCCAATAGAAAAAAGGTTAAATAAAAAAAACTGATGAAAATAATACAAACTCCAAACGCAGTTGGAGATCAACGGTGGTGATTAAGCCAAAACCCGTACGATTGCTAGCCGAACGCGTAGAGGCTAGAGGATCCTACCCTCCTCGGTCAATTAGACTGAGAGCATTCCCGTCCCGTCCCGTCCAGTCTCTGCCCTCTCAGCTTCGATCTGAACAGATCAAAGACCGAAGCTTTCAAGAACTTCCAATTCGCCGGCCCCGATGGTAAGCCAAAAGCACTTTTCTCCGCCATTTTGCTTCTCCGTTTTAACTTCTAAAGTTTTCGACTTTGTTCTTCCGTTTTCCTTCTCAAGGCTCCGAAGGCAATTACCAGTCCCGTGCCGATCACGTGGTACCCGACCCTCGCCGTCGTGATGGTCTCCCTCGGCCTCCTCTTCACCGCCTCCTTCTTCATGTGAGTCCGATCCACCGTTGCCAGATCCTTTTTTTTCTTATTTTCCGTTTAGATCTTGTTGTCAATTTAGAAAATTTGAGCTTGCAAATTTTGGTTTCCTGCGCAATTATCTGCAAACTGATGAAAAGTAAATTAGAATTGCGGATTTTAGATTCTTGGTGTGGTTCATTTTGTTTATTTGCAATTTTCTGAGCAGCCAAACATAAAGATTGTGTTTTTGATGAGCCTGGTGAGAGTGCATTTGTTACAATTGATGTTTATAATATACAATTAGAACCTGGGATTGCCGAAATCGGGCAAATACGATTAACTGACAGATCTAACCTTTGAATCGGAGTCTAAACTAAGAAGTTACGAAAGCTCAAAGAGCCAAATCAATAAAAACTACTGGTTTAGATCACCTGAATTGAGTACCGAAAGGGGGAATTCAAAGAGCTGATATTTTATCGATGATCTGCGTAGCATATTGGCTAAAAAGATCAGAAAATCAGGTTAAAAATAGGCATGAGAGGAATCCAAAAGCCTGAAAGATTGCCTAGCAACCATTTGCATGTTTGAGTTGGTGTATGTCAGGAAACCGAACGACTCAATCGTATGGATATGTTAAAGACAGGATTTCCAATCCTGGGGGACGGAAAAAACTACTTGAACAAAGGTTTATTTGTTTGGATTCGTAAAGGTGTCACGCAAGACACTAGCTTTGGTTTTTAAATTCTTTGTGCAGTTTGGAAACCATTTCGTATAACTCTTTGATGAATCAGCAGCCGGGAATGATTCTCTGGCACTTTTAAACCCTCATGTTTCATCTTGGCCATCATCTTTTGTTGTTTTCGTCTTCTGAATATAGTAGTCGTTAACGGTAGTATATATTTGTTGCAGCTATGCGGCGACCATTTCTAGGAAAAACCGCAGTCTTGCGAAGGAAATTACAACAGGAACATTGGCTTCGTTCTTTTTGGTGCGTTTGTAGTCAGAATCCTCTCTTCATCTACGAGTACAATACTACATTGCTCATTGTTGTGCTTTTTCTAACTTTCCAACTGTTCTCTTTGGTTTTCAGGGTTTCGGAACCTTGTACGTATTGCTTGCATCGGGCGTTTATGTCTGAGGCTTTAAATTATGAAATTTTGTTAACAAAAATCTGAGATTTACATTAAGGATATTATGATACTGTGGACATTGTTAGTCAAATGTACTGTATGGTTCTTAAATGGGTGACAAGTTTGATTAAACTGGTTTATGGCATGATGTCTTCAAAAGAAAGATTTCTTTCTTCCAAATATATTGTTTGTTTTGCTTAACCTACACCCAGGTGGCCAACTCCAAACCCTAAATTTAAATATTGGATTTTGGTCTCCTCATTTTTATGCTTGGGAAGATACAATTTGTTTTACTGTGCTTGTTTTGGGTACTGATTTTCGCATTCCCAATTTTCTTCTTATGCACTCATTCTTTTGTTTTCGTCTCTTGATTCTCTTTGAGTTATTCAATCCAAGGATCGAGTTCTGTTCCTTGATTCTCCACTTATTTATTCAATTGAAAAGCTAAGAAAATGAAGGCACGGGAGAAATGGGGAGTTCGAAATCCTTATCTCCATTTTGTGAATGCTCCAATCATTGCTTTCACTAGTGGCTCAAGAAATGCTTAACCTTAAATATGGAATCGTTCATCTTTAGTAGCAAATTATCATTTGATAGTGTGCCAAATAGCTAATCATACAAAATTCACGAAAGAAGTTTTGCAATGCACTAGCACTACGTTGTAGTGGTATCCCCTTTCTTAACTTGGATGTAGAAGATTTTATATTTGAATCTCAAAGTTGGAGAAATTAATGGGTAGGAAAACCGGATTGGAATTGGTGTGAAAGGGAAGATGGGGCCAAAGTAGGGTATGGGTAGGTCATCCAGTAGAGAAGGTTAAAAGAAAAAAAGTGACATAATTTGCGCACATTAACTGTGGTGTATGCTCACCACACACTTTCTAGGTTGCCATGTGTCATCCC
Organism: Pyracantha coccinea; assembly: GCA_028566515.2. Classification (NCBI taxonomy): domain Eukaryota; kingdom Viridiplantae; phylum Streptophyta; class Magnoliopsida; order Rosales; family Rosaceae; genus Pyracantha; species Pyracantha coccinea. The sequence goes on along the minus strand of JAOTRO020000001.1, from coordinate 3,016,003 downwards.
ACTCAACCATAGTTAACTTTTGTAATTTATTTTTAAAAAAAATCAAAAATTAAAAACTAAACATAAATAAAATAAAAAAACTCAACACTCGCCAAAGCAACCGCCTATCCCCTAGGCGCCAACCAACCCTTCATCTCTCTCGCTCCCTTTTTCATTGTGTTCCTTATTTCTTCTCCATTGTTGTTTATTGCATCTTCACCAATGACGGCTCTACTTGGAGCCATCATGATCAAGTTGTACATAAAGATGGAAATTAGAGGCGCTAGAAGCGACGTCTCCACATAGAGCACATCGTCTGGTGGGTGGGTCTACGCACCACTTACCATCTCCTCCGTCATCGTGTTCGAGAACCGCCACGAATCCTGCATCTCTCCCACCTCCACGACATTATTTGGGGCTTGGTAGGCAAACCTTCCCTCAATTTTGCTTTTTTATTTTTTGGGTTTTAGGGTTGAGGGAAAGTGGAACAATGTCGATGCGGCGGAGGGACGACAAGAGATGGGAGGAACGAGGAAGACAGGGATGAAATTGTTGAGATAAAAATATTAATTAAAAAATAAAAGGTAAATGCTAAAATGATGATTACAGCATTATAATAATAAAATATTAATAATAAATGAAAATTTTAATCAGGATCAAGTAAGATGACATATGGCAGTCTTAGAGGTGTGTGGTGAGCATACACCACAGTTAATGTGGGTGAGCAAAAATGCACCATTTTAATAATATACGTAGGTTTATGTCTAAATTTTAGAGTTTCAAAGGCTTAAATGTAACTAACTCAAACAAAATAAAACACATAGGATTTAGAAATCCACTTCCCCATAATCCTCACTTTATTTTCAAGGTTGCTATGTTGAAACCACTGCTTCCAATTCATCTTCTTTTCATCTTCTTCTTCCTCACAATCTTTCTTGTCAAATGGATTTACAGCACAACAAAAACTACCTCATTCACCACCAAAGCTCCCTGTACTCGGCAACCTCCACCACTCGGCTCGCGCCCTCACCGATCCCTACAACAACTTGCTCACCGCTACGACGAGCTCTTGCTGCTTCAACTCGGCATCAGATCGGTGCTCGTAGTTTCTTCCTCCGATGCAGCTCGCGAGATTATGAAAACAAATGACGCCACCTTCTCCAACAGACCAAAGCTAGCATTTGCATATAGACTTCTTTATGAAGGTAAATACGTGTCTGCAGCTCCTTACGGCGAGTACTTGAGGCGAATGAGAAGTATATGTGTTGTTGAAATTTGGATGTATATTTCATAAGTAACATTTACAAAGTTGAAGCATATATATGAGAAATGGACGGAAAGGGAGCAACTAGGAAGGGACGGAAAAAGAGCAGCAGGAAGCAACCTACATCAGTCTCCTTAAATCACTCATTGAAGGGCTACCAACTATTTATAATAACAAGGAAACACAATCCCTTAATTCTAGGCTAAAGCAAGCTAGAAATAATATCTTGAATAAAACTTTAGCCTTAGCCGAGAGTTCTAAAATAAACAAAAGGTATGACATGATTAATTTGTTCCAGTTGGACTTCCAAGCCTTAGCTACTTCTTCCAATATGTGTGCTCCAACTTTTGAGTCACAAAAGGGTTCAGTTTTTTTGCACCGTGAGGGAGGAAGAGTTGGAGTTGCTGGTTGAGCATGTAAAGCGGTCTATTTTTGATGTCGTTACCGGTAAATTTGACTGAGATGTTTGCTTCGCTTACCAGTGATGTGGTTTGCAGCGTGGCTTTCGAGAGAAAATATAGCGGCGGAGGTGAAGGTGGGAGAAGGTTTAAGGAGTTGCTTGGGGAGTTTACTAAGTTGTTTGGTGTTTTTAATGAGGAAAACTAATTAAAAAAGCTTGAAA
>JAOTRO020000001.1:2994625-3005069 GCA_028566515.2 Pyracantha coccinea | reverse complement strand
CTAATTTGGGATGTCGAAGCTCAACCTAACCGTCATGCTGTCCTAGGAGCTACAACCTCGCGTCCAGATTTGGTAAAACTTTTTTTCCATGTCTCTTTTCATGAATTTCTCAGTATTTCAATATTGGACCCTTTCAAGACTTGTGCGATAATGCGTCAAAGGAATGGCATTTGTCTTTGACCTTTGCTTACTACTATCTTTGTTCAATTGAAAAATATTCAACCTGTTTGACTATTTTCTTCTTTCAGATTTTGACTGGACATCAAGATAATGCAGAATATGCCCTTGCAATGTGTCCAACTGAGCCCTACGTGCTCTCTGGAGGTGGGCAATATTTTGCTTCTATTTGTATTTGGATATCAATGATGCTGTTATATATTTAACTTTGCCTAATGCACGTAGGTTTATTATGCTATAGTTTGCTCCTTTTGTTTTGAAGTTTCCTATATTTGTACTGTGGCAGGGTAAGTTTATTGTGAACTCTAATGACTTTGCTGGATGTCGTTTGTTTTTAATTTTTTATTGATTTCAAGCGCTCAAAGCACTAACACCATTCTTATTGTTAGAAGAAATCAGATATGTATGTTATGAAGGCCTTTTTATATTTTTACTAAAAATAAATTTTTGTGCAGGGAAGGACAAAACAGTGGTGTTGTGGAGTATTCAGGACCATATAGCAGCCTCTACCACTGATCCAGCAGCAAACAAGTCTCCAGGATCTGGTGCATCAATCATTAAAAACTCAAAGTCTGGGGATGGTAATGATAAAGCTACTGATGGTCCTACTGTTGCTCCTCGGGGAATCTACTATGGGCATGAGGATACAGTTGAAGATGTGGCGTTTTGCCCATCAAGGTAACTTACGCTTACTCAGTCACTTACCCTTAACTAAACTATTAATGATATGGAACCTTCATTCGTTTTACACCATAGCAGTTGCAATTTCTATACCTTATGACATAGCCTTTAGTTCTTATGATATTACATCTCTACTGAAGTTCACAGGAGTTCTGTAGTGTTGGTGATGATTCTTGCCTCATATTATGGGATGCACGTGTCAGCTCTAGCCCTGCTGTAAAGGTTATGCGTCTCATCCTTCTTTTTGTCTTTCCTTTATTTCTATATGGCTTTGGCAATGGAGTTTGGTGAATAAATTGGTATGCATGTAGAATTTGGCTTAGTAATGTCAGTGTGCAGTGTTTATCTTTGACTATTCTGCTTTTTGAAGATTCCTGCTTGATCATGAATACTAACAGGCCTATTGGAGAATGCTTTTAGGGTGTTTAAATCTGCTACTTAAAAGAAACTGAGTTATATTTATGTTATTTGCTATAATCACCCTTAATCTGTGGCTCTATATTTCAAAATGTACAGCCTATTGTTCCCTCTCAACCTGTTCACATTTATGTACTTTTTCCTTTTGACCTTGCTAAATATCTCCCATCATTAATCTTGGAAGATCCCTATTCCTTTCACTCTGAATTTTTGCTTTTACTTATTGTACGTGTGGGCTGTTCTTGTTTCTGATTAGCAGGTTGAAAAGGCTCATGATGCTGATGTTCACTGTGTTGATTGGAATCCCCATAATGATAACCTTATTCTAACAGGGTATGTGCTAATGCCATGTTCCTCTCAGCTTTGCTGCTTCCTAATCCTCTGGTTTTGTTAATTATGCTTTATTGTTTGGGCTGATGAGAAGATACGATACGACACTAGTTAATAGACCAAAGTTGTTATGATTTGTATACAGGTCAGCAGATAATTCTGTACGCGTGTTTGATCGTCGGAATCTCACTTCTGATGGAGTTGGGGCACCTATATATAAATTTGAGGGTCATACAGCAGCTGTTCTTTGTGTTCAGGTAATGATAATACTGCTGCTTTTGTTGCTACTTTCTGTTTCGAGAAGTTTAGTACATCTGTTTCAAGAACCGCATGTCTTATCTGTTGGTTGCATTTGTGTTTTCAGTGGTGTCCAGACAAATCGTCCGTCTTTGGAAGTTCTGCAGAGGATGGTCTTTTAAACATTTGGGATTATGAGAAGGTATATTGGCCTTCAGAATGTACCGTGGTTTTATTTTGTGCTAATCTAGTAATTTTCAAATCTTTTTCTTGATCTATTTTTTGACATAACGAATGAAGTGTTTCCAAATAAATGGAGTTTCGGCTTTTCTATTTCCCGTCCCATAACTTCAATCAGATGGAAGTTGTTATAACTTATGACAACATAATACGCTGCAGGTCGGTAAGAAGGAGCGAACTCCAAAAGGCCCAACTTCTCCACCTGGCCTGTTTTTCCAGCATGCTGGGCACAGGTTCGAGGCTCTCTCTTTTACTAACATTATTTAAACATACTTTACGAATCCTTTTCAAACTTTGGATGTCTGGTAGAGGATCTTTTCACCCTTGATTTTCAACTTTCTGATTTTCAGAAATTGTTTTACGTCTCACTCTTGGATTTCTATCTTTCCTGGTGTCTCTTGTATGGGCATCATGCCTGAGTCTATAATTGTGCCCATGCCACTCTATGGTACTTTTTCATTATGTTCTTGTGGTCAGTAAACTGAACATGATGCTGTATGTGTCTATATATCCATCACTGGAATATTGAGGTTAATCGTTGCATCAAATGTTGATCGGAAGTTTTACACTGGACACGGTAGTGCTTTAGAGCCTTTATTTATCAAGTACCTTATTGCTTATAGGCTTCTAGGTCTTTTAAAGTTGTTTGCTCGAGTCTGAATGATCTTTGAAGTTATCTCTATAACATGTTAAAAATTACCTGGTAAACAGTTCTTGAAGTTTACTCTTAGGAAATATGATCCCTTATTGTATCATTTGGTTGAATTGTCAGGCACTTTATTTTTGTTCTTTTATTTTCCTTGTAGTTTGTCGCTCATGGTTTGCTTAACTTTATAATTGTATACAGGGACAAGGTTGTTGATTTTCATTGGAATGCATCTGATCCATGGACTGTTGTCAGCGTGTCTGATGACTGTGATAGTACCGGTGGAGGGGGCACATTGCAGGTATCGGAATGTTTGTTCTTGTCGTCGTTGAAAGGGTTTCATTTTTCAAGTCATAAAATCATTTCTAAGAATATTTCATAAGAGTACATGTGAAAGCTGAGGGAGCTATAATGAGAAACCATATAAGATTGAATATTACACATTACATAAGATTAAGAAAGATGTCGCTAGTTTAATATCGCGGAGATAGTTTTCTACATGATGAATTATTCTTCTGCTAACCCCTTTTTTGAATTTTAGCATTTCGATAAGAGGTGTTTGAAAGCATTGTAGTGATGGAGAAAATTTGTTAGGAAGTAAATTTCCTTTAAAAAGTTGAGCTTAAACCAAATTTTACTGGTGTACCAATGATGTGTTTTACCCTTACGTCGCTCCCTTCCTCGTCTCCTACGTTAACTTTCTTCTGAAACCTTTTGTTATTGTGAGAGAAATTATGCTCGATTTGATGCAAAACTGATTTCTGAAGCTGACAATTGTGTGCAGATATGGAGAATGAGTGATTTGATCTACAGGCCCGAAGAGGAGGTTCTGGCAGAGCTTGAGAAGTTCAAGTCCCATGTTGTTTCCTGTACTTCAAAGCCTTGAGGAGTTGCGTGTTAATACGCTCTTAGGTTCCGGAGAAAAAGGTTCTGTAGTAAAAACGAAAACCTAAGCTATTATGTTAGAGAGGTAGTATGTCTGTTGAGCTATAGATATTTGCTTATCGGATACCTATGATGCGAGGAGAAAACTCATGCTTAAACTAAGCTTTTGTTATGTATGCTGTTGTGTCGGAGTAGTCTTCGGGATTAGAGATTGTCAATCTAACCGAGATGTTAGCATGGCTTAATCGTTTTTCCGTGTTATCAATGAATTATTTGAATGACTTGATTATTCGGAGGGCTTAAGAGGGGCCAAAACTCCTTATGCATAAAAGTTTTGATGGTTTCCTTTGCTTGGTGAAGGTTTGAGGATTGCAAATGAGTCGGTACTCTAATTTGCGTCCCTAGGCGTGTTTAAATTCTCTTATTCGAGTTTTTCAATTAGGATTAGTTAATTATGCATTTGTTTTAGATTGATGAATTGAACTCAATCAATCGAGAGATTTTTCAGTGTGCCGGACGTCTTTTGTTCATCTGACCCAGGGAAAATGCTCTTTATTGGTCTCTCAATAGGCGAATCAAAATAGAACTACGCTCAATCTAGCACTAGCAATGAGGAAAAAGAGGTCTTTTGCCTAGTAGTCGCCTTTCTCTTGCCCAGATCGGAAGTTGGAAATAAGGAGTCTGGTATTGAAAGATAAAGTTTTAGACAGAATTGGGCAAAAAGTTATGTTTCAGCTCCCCTTGAGGGGGTGTTGGTAAACTACATTTTGTGTAGTGAAATGTTCTATAAACAGAGGATCGACAGAAGTGAAACTCGAATCACACCACCAGGAATAGGTCCAAGCATTCCTCTTTTGGGTAGGCGAGTGGGCAAGATTAGAGCAAGCAAGGCATGAGATCTTTGCCTTCTCCTACTGACCTGTGTTTTGTGCACACTCGGGAGTTCCCAGTTCTCTCTAACGCAACAACAAGAACGCTACGAGTTAGCCTCATAAAATAAACTTCTTTTATAGGATGTATAACAATACAACTGGTTTAAAACTTAAAAAAAAATAAAATAATAATAATTAGTGTGTCGGCCCGTGTTTTCAGCACATTGAAAATTTTCTCTAATCAATCGAGTTGTTTTTGGATCTACTCTAATCAATGGCACCATGTTGTATCGAAATCGACTAATGAGTGTAAATCTTGACAGTAAGTGCAGGGAAATTGTTGCCCTCCATCCAAGTTTGAGTATAAGAAGCAACTCCCGAGTCGTCGCTAGCTTTGTCACCTGAAGGATTTGAATTGTTCTTTCTCGCAACCTGACTCGTGTCGTTCCTTTCCCATACAGTAACGATTAACAAGATAAAATCGTAAGAGAAGGAATATGACATACGACAATGATCTGGCACGTTACGTTGCAAGATGGGATTCAAATACGGAATTCAAATAAAATTGCATCCTATTAAAGACTCGGTTATCAAATAACATAACATTTAAAATGCATGATAAACCTTTCGTACGAAGGAAATTGGATTATTTACAGCTTATGGATGTTTCCACACACTTTCTTACCCAATGCTTTGCTTAACCAATAAGCTAAATAAGCAAGGAAAATGTTATTCATACTAATTTTTACTTATCACACATCTAGACATTCTTGTTAATGTTTGGCCATTGATTTTTTCAATTCATTCGAACCGACGGACGAAAATTAAAAGAGATGTGTGAGAAGTAAAAATGAATGTGTGAATAAAACTAAATGAAAGGAGGATCAAGAAATATCAAATAAATTCCATGTCCAAAAGAGTAATTTTACGTCATTAAATCGAAGGCACTACAATCGTCTTCCTTTCTCCCCAAGCCTCCTTCACCAACTCGGCAACTCTCCACTAATTTCGCCGTTTCCTTCCTCATGCTACGCGCCACATCGCCACGCCTTCCAACGTAGCACAAAATCCTGAACAGAGCCCCGGCCGTCGATCCCTCCACACGTATGAGTCTCAACGGCTGAGATCATTCCAATATTGTCATAGGATGGGGCCCACCAATACGAGTCCACAAATCCTTTTCTTTTTTTTTCCCGCGTTTTCGGCATGGGACCCACCCGATATATACGACAATACACACCACACCAAGCACACACACTCTCCACAGTCCTCATTGCTCTCTCTCTCTCTCTCTCTCTCTCTCTCTCTCTCTCTCATGGAGGACATGCGCAAGAGACCCGGAAGCGAACCGGCGGAGGAGGAGGGGAGCGCCGCGAAGAAGCAGCGACATCTGGCGGCGGAGCAAGTGATAAGCGACGACGTTGAGACTGTGCCCTCCAAGGCAAACGACGGGACGCTCGAGGAGCTCGCGAAGCTCGTGAACAAAGACTGGCCGATCGTGCCCGCTGCAGGTGCGGCAGCGGTGACTTTCGTCGAGAACCCGTACTCGCAGCCGTGGGTGTTCCAAGCGCTGCCGTCGTCATACGTCACGATCAACCTCAACGAGGAGAGCTGCGGGCCGTCGTTCTCGGACTCAGTGTCGACGGTCATGGCGAGCGTCGACCTGGGCTGCGGGTTGTACGGAATTTCGAAGGAGGTGCTGGGGTTGGAGTCCGAGAAGTGGTTGATGGAGGAGTTGGAGGAGGCTAGCGGTTTGTACGGACTTACAAAGGAGGTTATCGGTTTGGAATCTTTGAAGTTGGTAATGGCGGAGGAGAAAGAGGCGAGTGGGTTTGGCTGTGCGTCTGATGAAACAAAAGAGTTGGCTCGTGGTGGTTGGGCGGGGGTGGAGATGGACTGGGACGATGCTGCGCTGGCGAGGTTTATCGGGGAAGACGGAGACTTACCTGAGGGGTGTGTTGAGTAGTTTTGGTGGGTGTATGAAGAAATGGGGTTTATGGCAACGGCGGCCATGGCAGCTGGTTGGTGGGTTTCTGCAGAGTAGGGTAGAAAATGAAAATTGTGGATAGTATAGGGACTAATTAGCAAAATTTAGGAACACACAGAAAATGGTGTAGGTTCTTCGCAATTTAATTTATTTACTAATCAACCCTTTTATTTATTGATTTTTCTATTTGGGGCCTTAACTGTTTCCTCTTTTTCTGCATTGACTGCATTGACTGGGCAGAAGGCCAGAGTCGCAAAATTTCAAATTTCCCAAATGGCTATTTTGGTGGGGAATTGTTATTGACACTCCAAAAATCTTATTTTACACTCCAAACTTTCTATATTTGAAAAGAAAAATGCATTTATGAAGAGTGTAGAATGAGATTTTTGAAGTGCCAATAATACTTCTGTTTTGGTAAATGCCGTGAGTCACCACCTACCTGGTGCAGTGGGTCCTACATGCTACTTTCAAAATTTGGATTTGGTTATATCTGGGTTTATTTGACCAAATTTTTTATTTGTTGATTTGGTCCTCGTGTATATCGTGCAAGCTTCCAAACATGTGACATTGTGACAGATAAATCTCGGAACAACAATAAATAAGGCATGTTTTTGTTGTTGTTGAATCATATTCGGCCCTTTATTTCATTTTGTGCATTTGGAAAACAAGGAAACATACTTGTAATATAATATGCATGAACGATTGGGTTAGTAATGACGATTACTGTAGAGTATCGGTACATGGTATACTATTAATTATATTGTAAAAAATTAGGAATACCAAAATTTGAAAAATGTTAGGGCTCTTTTGGAAGCGCTCAAAAGTATTTGAAATGTTTTCTACAAGAAGCACCAGTTATGTGCTTTAGGTTTCACTTGCACAGTTGCACTGTCCTAAAAGCATTTTCACCAAAACACTTAAGATATTTTAAAAATGTTTTCAAACAAGCCCTTAATGTAATTGAATTAAGGCTTACGTGTTAGGTTTCGGATATTGCAAGCAAGCATGCATGACCTTGGTTCAAGTTTCAATTCACAAGCCCCAATTTGGCAATAGCAACTCTAAAAGTTTTGCTCAAATGGGTTTGGCTCTCTAAATCCATTAGGTGGCCCACTATGATCTTAATGCGGATAAAGTTTAATTTGGGCCTTAATAGCCCATTCATTGGGCTTCAGCTGCTCGTAGCCTTGGAAATATAAGGCTTAGTCAAATCGAAACACTAGTATATTTGTTCGAGAGGACATATTTATAAACAATCAATACTTAACTATTTAAAAATGAGTTGGAATTCCTACTTAAAATTATCCGTTACCGATTTATAGAACTTAGTATTTATGATCAAAACCGTTCATATTATAAGTCACTTTATAAAGATCGCCTCTACAAAAAAACAATTAAAGCTAAAGTCGTTTAGTCATCGAATTATACAGAAATAGGTGAACAGAACTTGTAAAAGCATTGTCGATCATCTATGTATTTGCTACAATAGATTGACTAAACGACCTTAGTTTAAATTCATTTTTTGCAGAGATGATCTTTATAAAGTGATTCATAATATAAATGGGTCTGATCATAAGCACATAGCCTTGTAATTCGAACGTGAAGAATTTTGAGTAGGAGTTCCTACTCATCCTTGAGTATCCAAGCATTGTTCTTTATAAACTACTTTACTTTTTAAGAAAAGAATTTGCATGTGATCAGATGTCACGCTCCGAACCCGACATACGTCCAGGATCGACACGTGACATCATCAAATAACCGTATCTCTAACTCCGGGTATGTACAAAGCTTGATTCAAGAACCGATTGCGTAATAATTTTCGTATATTTTATGGCTGCATCTAACCTCCCGTTAGACTGCCTACGTACCCTCAATAGGGATCAAGCCATTCGTAGTTCGTCTACTTTTAAATGTCCTGAATTCTTATGAAGAACCTAATGATTTCTTTTTGGATATCCTTCGTAGTGACGCTAAAGCCATACAACTCAATGCTTGAAAATAGTAATCACAACATCATTACCAAGTAGTTTATGATGTCTCATTCAGCTCCATTGTTTGAAAAAAAACTCAACACTGTTTATTGGCACCATAACCCAAATCGAGACTTTAACTCTCAAATGTAAGCACACTCAACTACACAACCCTTCGTTTATCAATGAGCATAGATCTTCCTAAATATACATAAACAAGCACACAATATCAAGTTAGAAGGTTGACAAAATCTTTTACTGGAAAGTATTGGGCTTCCTGTACCTAATTAAATGGACCAAGATTCAAACTTAATAGTAAGAAGAATTTAGGAGAGAAGATAAACGTTGACAATGTGAAGCATTGCATTTCTTAGGGAGATAATTCCATCATATGCATTACTAAAGTATTCATTCTTATCTTCTTCGTCAGAATTACCATGCTAGAAATAATGCAAATAATAATTCATGACAGTTGGTCTTGCTCTAAGGATCTTCTTGGAAGAAAACAAAATCCTAATTCCAATTCAAAATTCGTACAAGGATTAAGGAATTAAAACACTTATGATGTGGGTATAAAGTATAACCAAGATGCCCAATAAAATTCAAACAGATTACAAACACAGATGAAAGGGATGTGAATTGGAGAATTGTAGCCTTACCAATTTAGTATCCAAATCTAACCCACTCACCACTTCTTGCTCCTACTGTTTTACTATCTTCTCCGAAACCCAAACAGGGGAAGTCGGAGACGGTCAGTTCGAGCGATAGATAACGACGAGAGAGAGGAATGGCGATGTAAAGCGAGAGAGAAAATAGAGAGGGATGCAGGGTTCAAACCAATTTGGGTTGAAGTGCCCTTCATTTTTCTTTTTCTTTTCTTCTTCTTCTCCTCCAACCCATCTTCCAGAACTCTCCCCGACCTTCTTATTTTTGTTATTGGTTGCTGCCTCATCTTTTTCCACCATCTAATTAGTCCTTTTCCACTTCTAATCAATCGGTCCCTTAACCCAAATATGTGTTTGGGCCTTTTAGCCACAAGTGGTTAAATAATTCCTATTATCTATAGTTTCACAACTTCAAACGTCCGTAACTATACCGTAATAATCCGGACTCGCAAACAATTTTCGCCTATGCATTCGTGGTTTCGAGATCTATTCGAAAACGCTACTTGTGATCTCGAAAGGTCAACGAGTAAATAATAATTTTCCAAACTTCACTCTTCGTAACTAGTTTAATTGAAATCTAAATTCAAATAAATTAATATAAATTCTTGAAAAATAATATAAAATCTCAATAATACTAATACATAGATTATAACAATGAAATCCAGGAACGAGATTTCACACGTTAGATGCTAGTCGGGCAGTGGGCTGGGGCCTAGCGCTTAGGCGGAGGCCTAGGCAGACTGGTGGACTTAAGTAAATTAATATACATTGTGCGTATTTATACTTAAAAACACATAATTGTATACAATAAATTGTAAATTAAAAAACATAAATTATAAAGTATTAGAACGGATAGAAAATATGGGGAACAAGCATATAATGAGTGTTCATCTAAGTATGCAACAAGTCTTTTACATTTTATTGGGAAAAAAATGAAAAATGAAAATTATAGGTTTTCCTGTAGTCAGAGTAGAGACCTAAGCGAGTTTAGATGGGTTAGGCGGGCACATAGGCGGGCTAGGTGGATCCCTAAGTGGGTTCACACGCACTTTCTTAATTTTCAAATGCCTAGGGACTAATAGGAGTGGTGGCCTGCTACCTAGGCACGACGCTAGACGAGAATTTTTAAAACAGTGCCTTATCAATCAAGAATATGAAAGTCCACGTGTCAACTTGAGGTTTTTAAAATTATTTTTTGTCTCCAAAGTACTTGAATGTACACACTCAAATGTATGTAAAAAAATGTAGTATATTAAATTAACATATCTTTTTTGCAAAAAGATGAGGGGGAAACTCCGTAAGATGTCGGAGAAGCGAAATATACGAGATCACAAACC
>JAOTRO020000001.1:2983988-2994422 GCA_028566515.2 Pyracantha coccinea | reverse complement strand
TGACATGTGGCGCAACAAGAACGATTTAAAATCTTATCCGAAATTACAAATATAATTATTTTGTATTATTTAAAATATAAAAAAAAAACTAAATAGTGAACAGCCTGAGGGGAGGGCTCCAACGGTAGAGATGCAAAAGGCTGTTACTGTTCATTAGGGCTGTTACTGTTCATTGGGGTGGATTGAATAGTGAACTGTCTGGGGGGAGGGCTCCAACGGTGGAGTTGCTCTTATGCGAGAGAAGGAAGTCAACTATAGTTGTCTAATAACCTAGCCTCATGTGTAATCTAGTGACTCAAAATAGGTCCAATAATATTATCTTTTTTGTTAATTTATGATAAAATTAAATTTTTAAAAAAGATTGTAATATCCTAAACCATAAGAAAAAAAATCTCTTGCATTGATATGTTTTATTTATTTAACACATAGATATCATAGATTTTGTTATATTTATCTATGTATATCACATTTTTTTTTTGATAATCTACTTATATCACGGATAAATCGTTTTTAGTTACCTATATTACAGATGCTTTTTGCTTGTAATTTACCGATTCAGAGTTAGTTGATTCATTTCAATCTTAAATATATTTCGCTTGAAATTAGGCTGCCTATCATGTGACTTTGTCGAACTCCCATTTCCTTAGTGTAAAAAAATCGTTGTACTAAAAAAAAAAAAAGAAATATTTCGCTTGAAATTTTTTGTAGTCTTTCTTTCGATATGGATATTGTTTCTTTTTAAATGTGGATCCAACAAACCCTCATTTTCTTTTTTACATTTCATTGGGCCTGATCAACTCTCTTAAGGCTTTATTTAGTATGGGCTTCAAGAACCAGGCCCACTACGAAAAAGCTTAAACGCTTCAATTTGGCGCGAACCCACACAACCGCCGTTTCTGGCCTCGGAGTCGGTCTCTCCTTCACTCCACCATGACCACCTTACCGGAAATAACCGATCTCTTCGCTAGGCTCGCCGTCCACCTGAAAATCCCAAACGACACGTCGTTTCCTCCTCACACGTCCAAAGAAGACCTAGACGACGCAGCTCTGGATCTCTCGATTTCCGAGCTGAACCAATCTCTGAACCCCGACGGCGATTCTAGGGTTAGGGTTTTGGACACGGTCCTATCTTTGATGTGCTTCAAATCTCCCCAGGTCAGCTCTTCTCTCAAATTAGGGGTTTTGATGAACAAACAAATGTTGGATTTTGGGAATTTCTCATCTGTGTATTTGTATTCTGTTGTTTAGGTTTTCGATTCGGAGATTGAGTATTTAGTGAATACAATTGCTGCGGTGTTGTTGTCTTCCGTTCGTTGCAAGGTTTTTCGGTATCCGAAAGACGAGATTTTGCTGATTGGGAGCTCGATTTCTCAGCGGGATTGCGGGCATTTGATCGAAGCTTGTGCTGATGTTCTTGAGAAATTGGAGGGACATGGTGGGTATACAATCCAATACTAGCTCACTTTTTGTATTCACATTTGTGTTTAAAATTGTTTCTTATTCTGTAAAGTAATCATCTTTTATGATTTTGATTTTGAGATAAGTGATAAGTAAGGTTTCAATGTGTTTGAAGGTAAGCTTTTGGATTCGTTACTATGCGCCATTGTAAGAGTTGCAAGTTCTGCATCTTTGTACCGGCACCAGTCAATGCCCCTTCTTTGCGTAAAATCAGCGGATGCAAAAAATACCGTGATCTCAAAGCTGCTCTGTCATTTGCCCAGAGAAAAATTCCTGGAGAACAAAATTCCGTTCAGGTTGTTGGAAGTGTGTTTTCTGTAGTTTGCAATTTCTTGATCTTTCCCACGTGTTTTTGTAGTTATAAATATGGGAGTTCTGATTTCTTCGCAGGCTGCTATTGTGGTATCTTGACCCGTTAATTTTGAAGCGCGATATTTCAAACATTTTGCAAGAAACCATGGAAAGGCCATTCCTTTGTTTGAGTAGGGAATTTCATGAGAATAACGATTGGCGCTCCATTATCACGTCGTTGGTACTTTCGCCCATTATGTTTGTTGAGGCAAGAGCTTTGTTGCACCGGTGGTTTCTGGTGACGTAAGTCCAATTTCTGATTGACAAAGACCTTTAAGTTTCTTTCAGTTGTATATTTTGATCAATCGTTTGTCATAATTGGTTGTACTTTGATTTAATATGGTTTGTTAATGTAGTTCACTTTGTCATCAGGGGTCTAGCTTCTGTGCTTGAGCTTCTAATTCAATTGGTTTCAACTACATTGGACGTGGTTTCAAGACCAATGTTCTGGGGCATATCAGCTGAAGTGGGAGCAAAGTTACCATTTTTGAATGCTTATTTTCCGTACAACCAATGGTTGTTAAGGACCTTGGCTGGACCCCTCTCCTTCGATGGTCTCCTACAATTAGTCAACGACACAAAGGACCCAGTCCCTTGTGGCCAGAAACAACTTTATCCGACTTTTAAGCCGACTGCAGTGAAGGTTGCAACAATCGATCACAAATCTATCTGGTAATTTCTTACCCCATGAATGAAAACAGATGGCATCTACACCATCTGAGTCCTACAACCCAAGGCTGATCCACATATGTTGCATAGGTCTCTGGCCATCAACTTCCCAGATTGGTTCTACCTTGCTTCTGCATTGCTCTTCTCGGAGAAAAGTACTCATGACAGTTGTCATCCCGAATGCATATTGGCAGCATCCAAAGTTGGAGAAACACATGAGGAGCTTCCTTATGGTTCTGCAGCGAGGTACCTTGCCTGGATTTTGAGTCCTCTTAGTAAATCTCACCACAGTTCGCTGGCTGATTGTTTAGTTAAATCATCAGAGTCTTCGGCTTTAAAGCGATTTGGATCTGGTTCACATGACAACGAAATACATGGCTACAAGAAGAAACTCAAGAAACCGAAATTGTGTGAAGAGGAATCTGCTTCCATTGTAGTCTGGCTTAACGGATTCAATAATATATACACAAGGTATTGCAATGAAACAAGTGAAACAAAGCCATCTTGTGGTCTTAATCTGCAGAAAAATATCTTGTTTCGGAGAATCCCGCTAGGCATCTTGCTCGGTTGTCCCCATCGAATCAATGAAGATGAATGTGAATTGCTGCTGCATTATGCCGCAACTGGTAGAATTTTTCAGTCAAGGGAAACCAAGACTACTGGACTGAAGCATGTAAAATGGAGCTCCAAAGGGCATACGAACTTAACTACATGGAGTGATGAATGTAATGAAAAGGAGGCTTCAGCAGGTGCCCTGCTTGTCTTCAGTTTAACTGACATCATTGAAAGTATGTCTGCTTCACTGTTTGAGACCGAAGATGCTGGCGCAGACTTTATCTGCCAGGTGAAAATGCAGGTCAGCAAATACTTGATAAGATGCATCAAGAGGCTAATCCAACTCAAAATTGACAATGGAAACTGGGAGGTAATGGATCTCCGCCGTAGATTGGAGAACTGGAGGCATCAGGGACAAGAAGTACCAGAACTCAACAAAGACTTGGACAATGTCATTCCTTTCTTGATTTAGCGAATATGTTCTGTTTCATGAATGGGAAAAAGACCACGCAAAGCAGCAGTTCTTGGGTCGAAATTTTGAGGTCTTTAACGGGTGCTCACGATGATGTCAAACGGATCTTGGAGCGGGGATCTGAGAAAACATATATGTTTCTCTCTGTTGTACTAAAAATATTTACATAGAATGAAGTAAAAGAGACAAATTTTCTCATCAATGAAACAAATATTTTGATTCAAACATTTGGAAAGACAAGGATAAAAGCAACCTCTATTATTTTCCATTTATTCTTTTCCATAAGCTGTTACAAACTTACAATCGAGAATGCTTGCGCAAATCCACGGACTACAAACTTCGTATGTAATCCTACGTATATCATGTCGAGCTATTTTTTCGACAAATAATAGATTGGCTATGTACACAACCACTTCACGTATTTAGTAATCTACATATCTGCTTGATCTTAGCTGCAGACAGCTTCAACCGAGAGCTTCTTCGTGTCGTGCCGAGAGCTTCTTCCTTTTATTGACAGATTTTGAGAGAGCATCAGACTCTTACTCTTTCGACTAAAGACATCCATGAAGGATCACCACCCCATTCTTCGAACACCACCAGTAGATTTCCAGTCGGGGTCAACCACGATCGAGGAATATGGTACCTGAAAAATAATAGCTCTACCATGAATTTTGTACTTGACAAAGCAAAGGCATCACAAATAAGTAGGATGAACATTATCTCACCATCTCTGAGAAGGCTTGCCGCAATAAGTTCTGCATTTCTTATCATAAAAAATTCCGGCATAATAACATTTTCCACAGCTACCTTGCGCAATGTATCCAGGCCAATGGCGTCCGACGCTCTGTCCGTTTATCCATATTTGACCTTTTCCCATGCTTCCCATATCTAAAGCTAATGGGGCATGACCTGGTGGTGCATTGAAAGTTGCCTGGAGATATAACAGCTTAGATTAATATCTGGTTTTTCATGAACTTCATAAGAAAGACGGGTATAAAATATATGTGTATTGGAAGAATACGAACCTTGTACCACGTAAGGGGTTGTTTTTTAGCCATCGACGGTCCTTCTGCCCAGTCAACAGAAGAACTCCCAGTAACTGTATGCAGGCCTAAAGATTCACCTTTCATACCAATCTGCTCATAAAGCAAACAAGTTATTCTCTAGTTTTTTTGGCAATTTTTTCAACATAAACGTTGAAAGGCAACAAACCTTGTAGGTCCATTTCCATCGTGACATGTCCCATGTTCCCGTATTCAAACCCTTCAATGAGATCGGGCCTAGAACTCCCGTGTTCCATGTTTCAAAGTGAGTGCCAACATTCTGATTTTTATTAGAACACAGAAGAAGCAAAAGTTTTAGATGTCATCTCAAATGTTTTCAAAACCAATATCCCATTAGAGAATGAGGGAACTAACCGGCAGACCAACGGAAATGCTAAGCAATGCAAGCTTGTTGATGCCTGGTCTCAACTTCACATTCTGACTGAATGTTAGTTTAGGATTCTCCAATGACCCATACACGGTTCCTGCAATAAAGGTAGACAGTTTTGTCAAAATTAAGTTCTTTCAGCGGAACTAGACGGAGTTGCATATGAAATTTTACTTTTATATACCTGATAGCTGACCATTGATGAAAACATGTAAGGCATGACCTGCTGAAAAGATCGTAAGAAGTGGGAACTTTCCGTTCTTTAGAAACGCTTCATCAGAACCTATTGTGATGCTGGTATCGAAAATTTGAATTACCAAGTTAGACAGAAAAGAAAAACAAGGCAAAGGTTTCCCAGTAACAGTTAAGAAAAAACACAATGCTTAAACTATGGTTGGTTTAATATACTCACTCTGTCATGTACCACAAGTAGTCAGTAGCATCCCTAGTCATATATATCTGCTCATACAACCCGTCTAACGTAGTTGTATCAGACTCATCAGAAGTGGTGGTTTCTTCAATGAATGACTGCCAAGGAAGTCTACTATATACTGGTTTCATCTGCACTTCCGAGGTTTGCCAAGCAACCTGTGCAGCGATAACAAGTCTTAAGTGAATCTTTCTGAAATTGAGAGATAAACTTTGAACGTTCTCCACTAATATATCCAATTGCTCACCTTTGCAGTGTTGAAAACTGCAGTTTTGCAGTCCGGGAGAATGCTGATGGACCATGGTGGCAGGTCATACTGCCCGTGTCCAAAGCTCACTCTAACAGAGTATTTCGTGTCATAGTTTGCGAGGAATGCAGCGCACCCCGACTTTGCATTGAATACATGAGCCTGCAAGGATAATATTGATCAGAACAACGAAAATCATAGCGAATTTCAAAGAAGAATAAGGTTTAGCAAATTTCAAAGCTCCCGAGCTAGCAGTAAAGCGGTACCTCTTGATTATTTCCGAGTTTAGTCACTGAAGGATCAACGGCCACCAAAGCATACTCGCATGACTTGATGGCTTTGTGCAGATCTCTCAAATGTCCCCACTTTGGTTGCTGGAGTAGTCCTGATATAGCACGCGTAAAACCGTTCATATCAGCATGCAATAATACGTATTTTCATATGTTAAAGTACGGTTTATGACTTCATGAGCCGAACTCTGTAACAACTACTCGACAATGCTAATTGTATTTACATACCATATTCGTCTAAGGGGGCGTCATAGTCATAGCTGGTGGCCATGAAGGGACCTCCAGCTGTTCTGCCAAAATTCGTTCCTCCATGGTACTAGAACAAAACGAAAGAAAACACAAAGAAAATTAGAAAACACACACTAGGAGATTTAACATCACTCGAAATACAGTAAACTCGAGAATACGAGACCAACAACTAACCATGTAATAGTTAAAAAAAGAACCGCCACTTTGTATGAACCTAGCAACTGAAAATGCCAAATCTTCTGCAGGTCTAGTGGGAATTGCCCCACCGAATTCTGTATACCTGTAAAATACATACAATAGAGGCAGCCTCGTCAAAGGGACTGAACAACAGTACAAGAAAAAACCGATATGACGGGCCTATGGAAATAAACTTTTGAGCTGTACAGGCAACTTTTTTGTGACTCACCAACCAGTCCAGACTTCCGTCCACATTTTTGGCTTGTAGACCTTGTTTGGCTTGAAATTCTCACAGTAGTAACCATTGCAGGTGTCAATCTGTCACATAACAAATAATGCGAGATTAGCTCCTCAGTAAGGGTCGCAGGACGCAAGCATCCACCCTCGATCCCGAAGGAAAGTGGACCAACACTTCTGGGAAGTACAATTATGTTGCTTTTTGTAATTAAAAGCTTAATTTATTTGACAGTGCAAATTGTCAAACTCAGTTAATGACCAAACGAACCCGAAAAATTGATTTCCAAGTCTTTAACAGAAGTCTTCTAAAACTGAAGATTCATCCTTATATTTTTAATCCAATTCATCGGGATGTAGACGTGATTAGGCCAGTTAAACATGACAGTGTGCATAACTCTTGAACCCGAGTTCAACCCATCCCCGTTGTTTAAAGTAAATTAGAATATCATATGAAATGCGGACAAGCCTTGCCCTGACCATATGAAACAGAAATCTACAACAACACGCCACCTACCAAGTTGACCGCAAACAGTTTAAAAACCCCACCAAGAAGGGAGGGTCCGACTAAACGAAGGAAATTTATGCGATTCTCGTTCGAAAATGACCATACAAAGTAGGAAGAAAACGTGTCTCGTTGCATCCGAGTTCAAATCTCTCTCCCTACAGTTTAGATTAAATAATAAAAAAGAACTTCGAAAAAAATTCCAAGAGAAACTTACAACGGGATCGGGGGCATCCTCTTGCTTGCACATAATCCATGGGACTCCAGTGTTAAGACCTACAGCCATCTGAGCTGCCCATTTGGTGTAAGCTTTTCCAGGGGCACCAATTTCCCATTCCACAGGTCCAAATTCATTTTCTATCTGTCAAAGTCCAAATTTGAAAAACCAAATTAAAATATTAGTAAGCATTGGCTGGCCAATCTTTACTCAGCAGATAAAACAAAGGGAAACAAACCCTCCTCATTTTCTTGCAAAATTGAGACTAAAAATAAAAGAAAATTCAAGCCCACTAGAAACATGAAAAAGACCGACGGCATGTTTGAGATTGCTCTAAAGGGCTTTCTGCCAATAAAAAGCGCTTCTGACTACTTTTCGTGGAAAAACCTAAAACTCAATCCATTTTCTAACCTGAGAGAGAATTATGGGACCTCCTTGAGTTTGGAACAGCTTCTCTGCCTTCATCATGCTGACAATCTTCTCTGTAAATTTTTGCATTGCCGCCTTCATAACGGACAGAAATTAAATTAGCTTCAAAATTATTTGTTAAAAAAAATTAAATTCCATTGGAGTAAACGGAAGATTTACAATATCCAACCTTGAAAGGCTCGTTGTCTGTTCGAAAAGCGATTCCGGGAACATATTTCAGCCAAATTGGGAATCCCCTGTTTCAGAAACAGAGTAAAAACAGAGTTTCAGAAACAGAGCAAAAACAGAGTAATAAGTATAACTATACTTAATGAGTCCTATAACGTCACTTTATTCAGTTTTGCACCAAGTTTTCCGTTAACAAAATATTCTTAAATTTTCAGTTTATTGGTAGCAAAAATTAAATAATTACCCGAAGTTCCATTCAGCACAGACATACGGCCCAATCCGGAGATTAACAAAGAGGCCTGCCTGTTGCACCAGCTTGATGAACTTGACCAAATCATATCTGTCCTCAAAATAATACTGCAAATTTGAAAAAAATTAAAACAATTAATTAGCATAAATATATATTTAGATAAAAAAATGTAAAATTCAGAAGCAAATTTCTAATTGCATTACTTTTCCTGGAGAAGGTTCATGCCCATTCCAAAACACATAGGTCTGTATAACGTCCAAGCCTCCAGCTTTGGCCTTCTGAATCAAATCCGGCCACATCTGCAACCACGCACACCAAAAATTAAACCCAAAATATAAATAATTTGAGCTGAAAAAACATTCTTAAACTTTTTAATGCAAGACCATAATCTCGCACAAGTTAAAAATCAAAATAATATATAATATATCCCACAGTGTCAGAAATTTGAGCTGAAAAAAACCCAGAAATAAAAAATTGCACCAGAAAAAAAGATTTAAAAAACCCAGAAAATATTGAAACAAAGAAGAACCACATTGGCATTGTATAAAGTACCTCAGGAGTGCTTCTGGGATAGTGAATTGATCCAGAAATTAAAATCCTTTTCTGCCCATTAATTATTATAGCTTTGTGGTCATAACCCACAGAAGCTGAAGCAGCAGAAAAAATGCAGGAAAACAGTAGCAGAATGCTCCACATTGTTTGAATTCCAACACCCATTTGTCCCCCTGCTTCTGAAACTCTCAAAAGCAATGGCCTTTATAATATATATATATATATTTGCTTTTGTTTGTATCAAAAACTTGAATAATATATATTTATTTTTTTGGGTTTTGGGATTTGGATTTAGTTTCTTTGGTTGGTGCTTTTGGTATTCGGAAAAGAGACAGAAAGCGGGTGGCAGAGTTGAGAAGTGTACTGGATTTCACGGGTGAGAAAGTTTATGATTTGGTTGAATGGTTGTGCAGAGAACGGGTTGCTCCCGCCACTGCTTTATATAAGTTATTGAAGATTGCAAATGTGCAAACTGCAATGGGAAAGGGGGGCCCACTTCTGCTGCCTTGAACAAGCTCTCTCACATTTTTGGAAATACGGGTACCCGTAGAAAATATTGTATCCATTGTATTTCATCTGTATGGTGAATCCGTATGTATAAACGTCGCAAGGCTATGAGGTATAGGATTCCTCGGAGAGGGAAAACCTTTGAGGATTTGTGTAATGCATGTGGAATAAAGAATTCCGTTTCCCATATGGAATAGGATTCCTCGGAGAAGGAGAATCTTCGAGGATTTGGATTCCTAAAAAATGAACTTTCTAATTTATGCTTAAGTATTGTATATACATGTGGAACACGAAAGCCTAGCTAAGATGTTATTCTATCAGTGACGTTTGATTAAACTTTTATAAGAATTGATAAAAAACCGTCAAAACGTCCAAATCAAACTAATTTAAACGGCCTGATTCTTTTTTTACGAGTGTAAGCATTTTCTCGCGAAATCAAGGCAATCAAAAGAACATGTGATTCAGTTTTAACAATTTATGAAATTATTTGAGCTTATCCTTTCAATTTCCTTTTTCTGTTTGCTAAAATTAGGGAAATGTGATTTGAAATATCAAGTTTTCATTTGATAGAGATGTAACCCAACTTGTAAATTGATGTGTCAGTTTCATCAGACATTTGAGGAAAAGCTTTGCATGGGACTATCCATGCCGGCAGACGGATCTATTAAAAATTGTTTCCCTTTGGGACCAAACAAAAGAAATTAGTAAATAATAAATAAAATAAAAACACTACTAAACCATATTAATATTAATATGGATAAGATTTCCTTTTCATGTATATATTTAGACATTTAAAAATGAAGGATTCCAAATTTTTGTTATAGGATAAGGTGATCGATTTTTTTTCCTTTTATTTCTCTGAAATCATCCATTCCGATTTCTGTTTTTCTTATATTATTTTCATTTAATCATCATTCACTCAATATCTTTTCTATTAGGGCCTCTTATCCATGCTCTCTGTATTAGTTCCTTTCGTCAATTATGAATGAAATCCTTTATCACCTTAAAAACAAAGTGTGTTTCATGCTTATCATTATTTTTCCCAAAAAAAATAAGAATCAATAGAAAATTTGTTACCAATCATATATAATCGGGAGTTTTAACGAAAAGCCTACAGTACTGTTCACTTTAACGAAAAACTACATTTTTACACTAAAAGCCTACAGTACTATTCACTTTACCCTTTATTTTGTCCTTATCGTTAAAACTCAAAGTTTTCAAGCCATTTTCATTAGTTTTCCTA
>JAOTRO020000001.1:2963692-2981198 GCA_028566515.2 Pyracantha coccinea | reverse complement strand
GATAGATTAAATACGAATAGTTAGGTTTACATCCTTCGCAAGAGTATTAAACAAAAATTATGGGCCAGTACAATCCCAGAACAACTTTTGACCCTCCTTGAAAACAAACTTAGCAACCAAGTGAGCAGCAGAATTACTCTCCCTAGACACAAAAGCAAATGTAACCAACGTCAGCCTACGTGCTAGAATCTCAATATCACCAAGAATACAATCAAGGCTGAAGTCAATAGGCGTTTCCTTCCTAATCATCTGAATGATCCTTTTGGCATCGGATTTAATAATAACTTTGTTAAAGCCAAGGTTAGAGTAGGCCAAGATAGCATCACGGATAGCATAAGCTTCGCCCGCCTCAGCAGAATGAGACAGACCAGTGCCCGAACCACCCGCTGCCTAGAGCAGCCCAGCAAAATCACGACACACCCAACCAACCCCCATGCGGAGGGTGTTCTTGCACCAAGCTGCATCAGTATTAACCTTTATAGTCCCAAAGTCCGGCTTCATCCAATGGGCTGCCTTCCGACTCGCAATCGTGGGCACCAGGTTGCTCGCAGTGCATCTGTCCTTAATGCGCGTAAAGTTTAATATATGTGAACAAATAAATTATGTATGAAAATTATTCGGGAGTCTTGACGCATGGTATGTTATTAATGACGTTATACGATAATTAGTAACATTCCGTGAGTTGCACCGAAATTTGAAAATATTATGTGTTCGAAGGTTTACGGGTTAGGGCTTAGGGTATTACTTGTAAGCATATCCTACAACAAAATTTGTTCACAATTCAAAAGGCCCAATTTGGTAATAGCAAATCTCAAAGTTTTGCTCAAATGGGTTGTCTACATTGTCCCTCTAAATCCATTAGATATAATTTGGCCCACTATGATCTTAGTGCGCGTAAAGTTTAATTTGGGCCTCAATAACCCTGCACGTAGCCTTTGGAAATATAAGGCTTAGTCCATTCGTTGGGCCTCAATAACACAAAATAATTTTGTTTTTTTGTTTTTTTTTAAAGCCTCACAGCCAAGTAATCATATCAGTTACCCTTATTTTCTCTTCCATATTTTTCATCCAAATAAAATAAATTTTTAGTGACAAAATAATTATCCATAAACAATCGCTAATGATATGAACAATCTCTTTAATGACGACGCAAAAGCGTTTGAAGGTCGTCACCCAAAAACTTTAAAGACCATTGTTTTTAAAGAAATTTCTTGGACCAGAAAACTTGTTGGATTATTTATTTTCTATTGATCTTCCCCATCATTTAAAGCTAAAGTAGATTTGATTAGGAGAGTTTATTTGCCTATAAGTATGAGTGGTTGAGTAAACTATCAAGAGAAAAAGTATTAAGATCTAAAAAATGGGAGAAAGGAGATTGGAGGTATCTAGGCACTATGAAGTTAGGCCACTTCACGCCCTATGAGCATTGTTGACCAAACCACAAAAACCCCTACCGCCTTTAAACCATATGCCAACATAGGGAGAAACAATATCTAAATTAGAGAAACATTATCTAAATAGAAAGTACAACCCACCTCTAACACAAGGGGACAATTTGCGACTTAAGAACCCTAGTCCTAAATTCTTCTTTTACCAAAATATATTTGGTAAGTGTTATTGCCACTTCAAAAATCTCATTCTACACTCCTCACAAGTGTATTTTTCTTTCCAAATATAGAAGGTTTGGAGTGTAGAATGAGATTTTTAGAGTGCCAATAACGATTCTCATATCTTTATGTTTCTGCAACGCAAATTTATATAATTAAGATATATTTTCAAATCACCAATCATATAAGAATCTATGTAAGAAACATTAAGAAATTGGGTTGAAATAGTACCATTCAAAGTATTGTAGTATATGACATAGTCGATAAAATAGTACTCGTATGTGTTCGAAAGTGGCGACGAAAAAATTCAGATAACAAAGTGAAGGTCTTTTAGTTAAAATGGTCCCTGATATTGACATAATTTTTAGTTTGGTCCTAGATAACGAATATCGATAGAAGTATGTGAGTTTGCCTTCCATAAATCATTTTGGTAATTTCGTGAAAAATCTGTCAATATTCTCGTTAAATTATTACGTAAATGACCACGTGATTACCTTTTTAAAGGTATTTTTGTCAAACAAACTTCTAGTTAACAAAGATATTGATAATTTTTTTACAAAATGATTAAAGTGATTTACGGTGGACAAACTCAATGACCAATTCTTTCTGTTTTCGTTGTCAAAGATTAAAGTAAGAAGTTATATCATTGCTAATCCCATTAACCATTTTAGCTAAAAAGCCGAAAAATAACCCCAACAACAATTGAGCAATGATTTGAACAGATGGCCAGTTTTGTACCCCATTCCACTCCCATCATTCTCCTATCAATTCTCATATCAAAAATGCGTCTCAATCATCGTAAAAGCAAAAGTATCAATAATGAACTCAACTACCTTCTTTTCCCTCACTAGAAAAATGTTGATTAGCTCTCAATTTTTTGACAGTTTAAGATCATTAACTATGAAATTGTAGTTGTCGTTGTTGTTACTAAATTATTAATTTTACTAATATTAACCAATTTTTAATTAAAGAAATTCAGAAACTGTTATGCAAACCTAATATGAATTGGGAAATAATAAACATAAATATATTTTTTTATTCTTACACACCATTCTTTTCTTAACCATCAAATTTAATAAATCAAACATAATAAATGAAAATGATTAAACATGAGCGAGCGAGGAGTGAAACGGGTGCGTGATTATCATTTCCCGAATGAACTTTTGTAGGTTTAATAACGTAATTTGATCAATTAGTCTGTGCTTCAGTAGTTCTCTTTGCTTTGAATGATGTTTGATATTCGACTCTCACATATGCGAAAGTAATATATATTCCAACGGAGTTTGAAAGTGATATAAACTCGTGTGATTATGATGGGTTTCTTAATATAATTCTCATATCTGCACTACCTTTGATGAAGATTTATAAAAAAGTCTGGATATGCTAAACAATGAATTGAAATTATTGAATTGTTGTGAAATGAATTGATCAACATTTGTAATCCCATGACTTAGTGTATAATAATAATAACGTTGGGGCATAGTAATGAATGTCATCATGTTGCTTATGCCCACAATGATTCGTTACCTTTATATCTCAATCGGAATTATTTTTGCTCGTCACTTTCGAGTGATGATGATATTTACCATCTTATTTATTATTGTTGAATAAGTTTTAATTTTTGATATTTGTATAGTAGATAGACACAAATTTTAAAATTTAAAATCATCTAATGATAATAAGTAGATTGGTGAGCACTATCACTGGTTGAGAGTGTTGAGCAAAAATATCTCAATCTCATACCATTCAAATCACACGTGGACCAAAATAGACTATAGTTTAGGGTTTTCACAATAGATCCCATCAATAAAGAAAAGGGTTTATACAATCACAAACTCGTCATGCACATCATGTAGTGGCGAAGTCATGACTTTACAACAATAAGGTCATGATTTCGGCTAAAAAAAATCATTGCACCATTCCATCAAGCATTTGTTGGGCACCTATCAAAATCTATTAACATTCGCCGAAAACTTGTGATGATGATATTTATCGATACCTGTTGTGTTCTTCTAGCATCTGCATCTGCCAAGGTGTGCTTAGGATTGCAGACTGCTAAGACCTGCCTACGATGTGGTGCTCACCATTGGGTTGCATACAAGAAAAAACAGAAGAAAGACACGGGAAAGAAAGAAAGAAATTGGAGAAGAAGCAACAATAGGTTGTAATTCAACGTTGTTCACTCTCTTTAGTTGGAGTCAAAGATAAATTTACCAACAAATATACACGAGGTTAGGAAGTCGTTGGGGACCTGGGGTCATGAGTAGCCATTGACTCCAAACTAGCTCCTCTACTGACCTCATGTTCAACAACTAAAATCAAAGCGATAGTTGGTTAAGAATACTTATCTTTGTATTCGAGTATTTAATTATTGACTCTCCCATTTTTCAATAGTGTTTATATATAATTGAAAATTTTAGTACGTAATATGAACATTGTATCATATTATGAACCCAGCAAAGACGCAATAAACTATAATGGAAGAATAGTTCAACTGAACTAAAAAATCAAAAGAAAATATCAAGCATTTTACAACTAACGAGTCCTTTGTTGTTGAAAATAATTTAAACTTTGATACGTAAACAAAAATAACTCATTAAAACGATCAAAACCGTCAAATTGATCAGGACCATTGAAATGCTCAGTTGGTGGGCTATCCCTCACCCAATGTACATGTGAAGGTTGGTGAAAGGCCCTATCAAACCCTTTAAAGTTTCAGATGTTCTTGGCAAATCCCATATCACAAATGTCACCTTTCCCCTTTGCCTCTGGTAACTTTTGCCTGAAAGAAATCAGATCTTTTATGTACAAGCAGTAGAAATGGGTAAATCCAAAATTCAAACGAGAGTTGCAGAAGATAGATAATAATTGATGCTTTGGACATAAATGGCAGTAGCATTGAGGGGGATTATAGAACTACTGGACAAAGATTTCATACAGAAATTGTCTTTAAGGTATCGTCCATATTTCTTCTACCAGTAGACCTCAAAAATCAAAATAAAAATAAAAATACAAATACAAAACAAGTGGAGCCATGTGTTTATTAGAAAAACGAAGTTATATGTCGCGAGTTTATCGTCAACGTAGAGCCATGATTTTATAATATAATCAAATTTATTGTTATCAGACTATTTTAATCTAATAATATTACGTGATGTGAACGGTAATTACAGAAATAGATAGGAACGCCCCTTGACCGAAATCTGTTTATTAGGTGGTTATTTTCTGAAAAAAATAAAATAAATTTGAATAAAAAATGTACAAGTTTTATAAGAAAAACAGAGTCTTCTCTCCTCCTTCTCTTCACTTATAAAATCCTCATCAGTAAACTCAATCTCTCACCTCAGACTCCTCACACTTATATCTTTCTTTTCTCACTTTCCATCAGCCTCTGTGAGAAATTCCAAAAGACCATTAATTTGGTTCCAGCTGAAACAAAAATGGTGGCCAAGAAATCACGGATTGTGATAATTGGAGCGGGAATGGCCGGCGTCACGGCGGCGAACAAGCTGTACACTGCTGCAGGGTCCAAGGACTTGTTCGAGCTCGTGGTTGTGGAAGGCGGGGAGAGAATTGGTGGCAGAATCAACACGTCGGAGTTCGGCGGCGACCGGATTGAGATGGGAGCTACCTGGATCCACGGCATTGGAGGCAGCCCGGTTCATAAAATTGCTCAGGAAATCAATGCCCTCGAGTCAGAGCAGCCGTGGGAGTGCATGGACGGGTCCTCCGACGAGCCCACCACCGTCGCGGAAGGTGGGTTGGAGCTGGAACCGGATGTGGTGGACCCCATTTCGTCTCTGTTCAAGAACTTGATGGATTATGCTCAGGGGAAGCAGGTTTTTGATGAAAGTCCAGAGAGAGAGTGCAACGGTGATTTTGAATACAGTAAGCTTGGAGATGAAGCTTCTAGGATTCGTGCTAGCAATGACGGTGTTGGGAAGCTCAGTGTCGGCTCTTTCTTGAGGCAAGGCCTTGATACGTACTGGGTTTGGAAGAAAAACCGAGATGAGCAGGTCAGTGGCTATACAAATTGGAGCAGAAAGTTGCTGCAAGAGGCCATCTTTGCAATGCATGAGAACATCCAAAGGACTTATACATCAGCTGGTGATTTGTTAACTCTCGATTACAATGCAGAAAGCGAGTACCGGATGTTTCCCGGCGAAGAAATCACCATTGCTAAAGGGTACTTGAGCATTGTTCAATCTCTAGCCTCTGTACTCCCACCTGGGTTGATCCAATTGGGCAAGAAGGTCGGAAAGATTCAATGGCAGCCGGATAATCGCAAGAACAAGGGCTATGAATCCGACACAAGGCCTGTGAAGCTCCATTTTTCTGATGGGTCAGTTTTGTTAGCTGATCATGTTATTGTTACAGTTTCTCTGGGGGTGCTCAAAGCTTCGATTCGCCAAGATTCTGGTATGTTCAATCCACCTCTGCCTCGTTTCAAAACCGAGGCGATTTCGAGGCTTGGATTTGGGGTTGTTAACAAGCTGTTTCTGCAACTGGTTTCTAATCATGCTCCTCCGAAGTCCCAAGATTTCAGCAAGTTTCCATTTTTACAAATGGTTTTCCACAGAGCAGACTCGGAGCTCAGGAATAAAAAGATCCCATGGTGGATTAGGAAGACAGCTTCTCTCTGCCCTCTCTACCACAATTCCAGCGTTCTGCTTTCTTGGTTTGCAGGGGAAGAAGCACGTGCACTAGAAGCACTTTCAGATGAAGAGATTATCAATGGGGTTTCACAAACAGTCTCCAGCTTCCTATCACAAAACTCACATTCCCATGAATTGTGCAATGGGAATGGGAATCCGGAGGAGAACTCTGAAGTGAAATTTTCCAAGGTTTTGAAGAGTCAATGGGGTAGTGACCCACTGTTTCTGGGATCATACTCGTATGTTGCAGTTGGATCAAGCGGTGAGGATTTGGACAGCATGGCAGAGCCACTGCCATCTGATGATTCTGGTAGTGCTGCTAGTTCTTCATCCCCACTGCAGATTCTGTTTGCAGGGGAAGCTACACACAGAACCCATTATTCCACAACCCATGGAGCTTACTGTAGTGGCCTTAGGGAAGCCAATAGGCTTCTCCAACATTACCAACTTGTTGGTGTTTAGAAGAATTATTAGTAGGATTTTTATTATTTTTGATCAATTATTTCTATGAAATATTAATTAATTTTCTTTTTCATGTTGAACATCCTTGCTTCTCTTTCTTTAAAGTATTGCATGAATTAAACAAGTCACTTTCAGTTTTCCATTCCTTTCTCTTTGATTGCGAGATTGTAGTATCTGTCGGGAGGCGATTTTCACACTTCATTTTCTCTTTCGGCCTTTCGGGTATTCAGATTATACAAATCAAAGATGAATATACGGGAAAAACAAAAGGTGAACCGTAGAAAGAGAAAACGAGAGTGTGACAATCAGTATCGTAATATTGTTCTCCTCAAAAACCACATGTGTGATGAGACGGTGTGATGATTTGAATATTTCAAAGCGTTGGACAGAAGCACAAAAACAAAGAAAGCTTTGGATGCCACCTCGCTTCCCTACCAAAGTGTCCGTTTTGGATTGCTCAATGGACAGGATCCGATAAACCCGGCTCTTTCCAGCTGGGGGTCTTTCCATCCGTTCCCTTCCTGCGCTCACTGCCCATGACATTGCGTTCTTCAATCCCATACAAGAGTTTACCTTCCAAAGGCATTTCTTTGATGATGGAGTTATTTTCTTCCTTTGTATTCTTCTATTAATCCTTTGTCATCACGCTTCATACGATCCTATCGTTTGTCTCTTCTCGTCTGTCGTGTGAAAAACAAGAGTTGTTTCGTTCCTTGTATTATTCTATTAATTCTTTGTTAAAGTTAGGGTTACGTTTCTTTGTGTTTGTCTCCCTGGTCTCCCGTACCAATGCATAAGAATAAATAGTTATCTCTTCGTGTGTCATGTGAAAAAGCAAAAAATAAAACAGTCAAATAAGTTTGCTAAAGTGTAGGAAGGTGGGACTCAGTGTATCTCTTCTCATCATATAACAAAAGAGTTCGATTGAAAGAAATATACAACTGGTTATAAGATAAATTCTCTACCTCAGGTCGTCATGCTTGTAAACCTTCTCGTGTCTTTAACAATGAGATAAAAAATAGAGTTGCTTATGTACGTGTACGATTTTCCAACCAATCACTTGACTTCACGTGATAAAGGAGATGGACCAAAAAAAAAAACATACAACTAGTCATAAGACGGATTCTCTGTCTGAGGTCAGCGTACCGATAAACCTGGTTGTCTTTATCAATGAGATAGAAGTAGAGTTGCTAATGTGCACATGTGTGTAGTTTGCCACACAGAGAGACAGTTTAGCCTTTAATACATATAGAGACAGTTGCCTATAGCCACTTGGTACTATCAGATTTTGCTCTGTAGCAAAATCCATGAATTGTAACAAGGACAGAAAATGACCGGCCACAAGCAACACTAACAACCTAAATATTTACACCAGATTCTTCTGTCCCGAATAACATTTTTTTAGGAAAACTAATGAAAATGATTTAGAAATTTTGAGTTTTAACGATAAGGGCAAAATAAATTGTAAAATAAATAGTACCAGGATCGATATTTTAGTGTAAAAATATGATTTTTCGTTAAAGTGAATAGTACCGGAAGTTTTTTGTTAAAGTTCCCTTCTTTTTTTTTGGTTTTTGATAATACCATATGAATTCCCATCCCAGCCGTTGGATTGCCTATCTTGATTCCAATCAATGGTTCGTATTGGCCTTTCAACAAGGTCCACATGAATTAATAATTGACTATGCTATGGATTTTCCATCACCATTATACTAAATGAGCGAACAACAAATCACATAATTGAAGACACGAAGTTGTTGAGGGAGACTACAATTTAACGGATCAGGATCTTCTTTGGACACTTTTTATGCCAACTCTCAGGATCAAATAATCTCAGTTGTTTACGTAAAATCGTGCGACTAAGATCATTCTTTCTCTTCTCTCTCCATCACATTTGCATCTCGGCAATTTTCTCAGTCCAGCAAACTCCACCAGTTTCAGTCACCTGCATCATTACCACCAGTTTCGGCAATTTTCTCACTCTTGCTTTTTCTCCTCACCATCTGCATCTCCACTAATAAACTCGATCGATATAAGTCTTTCTCTGGCTTTCAACTATGTGTGTGGTCAAATCAAGATCTCTTCATAGAGACTCCATTATTTAAGATATGCAAGAAGAAGAGAAAAGAGAAATTTTTAGGGTTTGGCCCACTTGCTGTCTCTTTTAGTCTTTCTACCTCTTGTGGGCTTCAATCACCCTTTGATGATTGTGCATATGAAAGGCTCTCTGTCACCAAGTCCTTGTCCTTGTCTGGCTCATAAACAAACAACTGAGATTCTCTCCATTTCCAACCCTACCTCCATCCACCCACTGCCTTAATCCAACATTTTGATTACTTACCTTGACCCTCTTTTTAGCCTCTAATCATCATTATAACACCTTTGGTTAAGGATAGTGCACACTAATTAGTACACTGAAAAAGCTTAGCTATCACGGCTATAGTGTACATTTATGCTACTATCTCATTCATTACGTGAGCGATGAGTGAGAGTGAGAGACTGGATGAGATAGGGAATTTTTTTGACAATTTTGGAGATATATCGACCAGCACAAAAATACGAACACCCATTTATCTAAACTCTAAAAGTCCATTCAATGCCTAATCCAACATTTACATTTCTTGACTCTCATATCGAATTTTGCCTAAAGCCTTTCTTTCTTTTTCGCCTCTAACCAACATTAAAACTTTTGGTTAAGGATAGTGCCCACTTAGTAAATTGATTCAGAAAAAGAATATTAGTTATTTCGAATCACGTAGTGTTACAGAGATAATAACCAAAAATAGCTAAACAATGTCTCAAAGACTGATGGTATAAAAACCACATATTCATGTTAGTAAATTGATTCAGAAAAAGAATATTAGTTATTTTGAATTACGTAGTGCTACAGAGATAATAACAAAAAATAGCTAAACAATGTCTCAAAGACTGATGGTATAAAAACCACACATTCATGTAAAAGCTTTTTTCGATTCTCAGTGGCTAAGTACCGTATCCTAACAGTTGCCCGTGGCTAAGTACCATATCCTAACAGTTGCCCTAAGATGCTGGTGATATAAAATCCTAAAAAGTTACGACCTTAGCTGTGCTTTTCAATTGTCAAAACCCTAATTAGAAAGCACCTTACAAACCGACACATCAAAGACAGAGGAAATGAGTAATGCCACACAAGCTTTTACTTGAACTAAATTTTAGTATTTTCACAGTTCAATATCCCACTCTCCTAAAATTTTTGTAATGCCACACAGGCTCTTACTAAGTAGTTTAAAAATAGAATGATGAAGTTGACTCTAAAATTAATTCTAAAAAAAATCAAACTGTGAAGATTGTTTAAAAATCAGGACTACTTGGTAGACTAAACTACCAAAAACAAACCTCTGATATGACTAGTTCCATTGTTCTTGCAAAACTAAAAGAGATTTTCATATATCATTCTCCCTTTAAACCTTAGGGTTTAAAATCAGCTCGCAGGATCGACATTCTGATTTATAATGATTAACCTAAGTAAAAAGGAGTTCAAAATCCGCATAATGAATAGTCTGATAACATAAATACATCTAACTGAATTTTTTTTTTTGATAAGCTATTGGTTTCTAAATATTTCATATTTGATGAAACAAATCATATGCCTTTACAAAATGGTGGGTGAATCTTCCACCTTTGGACAACATTTCTTTTTCTTTACGTGGCTAACATCTTTAATCCAATGCTTTTTTCTTACATATCTTGGAATGAAAGTCTATAGATGCTATATTATTTGAAGTTGTCCGCTTTCCTTTATTCTCCCTAAATGAAAATACCTTTGCTAACTTTAGTGAAAGCCAATGATGTCCAAAGGGCTTGATTTTAAGTAAGTTATCTTATTGGCATCTAGGATTTGCTTTTGTGGCATTGCAATAACATAAGAGGGCATCCCTTAACTAAAAGAGAGAGTATCATCGCCGGATCCTCTTTGTGAGGATCCTAGGGATCTTCCGATCACATCTGTTCATCGTACATCTTGCGGTTAGTTTTTGTCAGGTACTGTTTATATGCAATTTTAAATAAAAAAAATTACAATGATTTCTGATCGTATAATATATAATGAACGAATATGATTGAAAGATTCTCATAATCCTCACAAAGAAGATCTAACGAGGATCCTCCTGGTAACTAAAAAGCATATATTGGGTTGTCCAATTTATAATTTGGTGTTGGGAGGGAATCTAGGGTCTACTCATAGGGAAAAGGGTCTTAGCTAGGAGTTTGGAAAACAACAATATGTCTAGTTCCCACTTCTTAGATAGAATCTGTCGTTCAGTCGAAGATATATCTGAAGAGAAATGTTAAAGGATATTTTTTTAAAGTACGATTTTTTTTAATTTTTTATTATTTTACATTTTAACGTCAATTCATGTGCTAATATTATAAAATATTTTGTAAAAAACATAAAATGACAAAAAGATTATGAAGAGTTTTACTTTTGAGAGTCTCCTTGACATTTCTCATATCTCATTGTCTAAATCACTCATTTTTTAGGAAAACTAATGAAAAATTCAAAAAAACTTCTCTTTTAATGAAAAACCATTTTTGAAGGTATAGTGAAGTTAAAGGTAAAAAAAAGGTTTTTTGTTAAAAGTGAACAGTACAGAGACTTTTTTTATTAACACTCCCTATTTTATTTTACGTAAAGAGTTCTTACTTCTCAGAAACAATCTATTGTTTGATAGGAGATATATCTCACTGTGCCTACAACACCAGTACATCGAAAGTATATTTCATTGTGTCTACAACACTACGTGAAAAGATTGTAAACATGAACATGTACCCCAATTGATACCAGATCCTTTCTTATGCGAGTAAGGACTAACACGAAACAGATGATGATGTCTCTAATCTCTCTAACTACAAGACAGTAATGTTCTGCACACCAATTAAGGGACCATCTTCTTCTTTGGATTTGTCCTTGTGATAAATAATGGTCCATCTATGTTTACAACTAGCTAGTCAAGCAAAAGATAGTTGCTTCTGATGTCGATTGGCAAATTTGGTTTCATACTTCATGGTAATTTCTCACGGTAATTTCATCACAAATACACTGAATAAAAACACCTGCTTAAACTCTTGGAACAAAGGCTATAAATACAAGAACTTGAGTTTTCAATGAAGTTGTTTGTGTACTTTTGAAAAAGTACCTTCAAACATGATATGTTATGCTGTATGCGCTATTCATGGTGCTACTTTAGAATATACTTTGTTTGAAGACATTGATAGGTGCAATTCATGTACATAATGGAAATACTGACACTCAGTGTTTTAATTTCATGTGTTAAAATATAGGTTGACAGCGAGTTGTTATGTTACATTTCTAAGGCATATTCAATAAAATACAAATATACATGTGAAATTTAAGTTCAATAATAATTCATGACTTCGTTTCAAATACGCCTAAAAATTACATTTCCATGCCTTCGTCGTGCTGAAGTTGAGCAATCTTTCATCATGCTTGACTACATACATAATCTGGCCCTTACAGAATTTTATTTTATCTTTTTGTCGTAAAGACTGGTTAGGGCAGGCCTTTCAAAATTTCCTTCTATTCTTTTCGAGGGGCCAAGTAAAAGGAGCAACCTAGCCTCGATATAACAGTGCTTTTTATCGGGGCTAGATTGCTTCTTTTTACTTTATCTGAGAGGAGAGAAGGCAATTATAGCCAATGACCAGACTCGATGTCGTTCGCCTAAACTTTCATTACTCTCGTTTTGTCATTAAAAAAAGAAGAAGAAAATTCCAATTACATGAGGTTTTTTTAAATAATAAACAAAATACAGTGGGCCTGATCGACTCTCTAAGGCATTGTTATATGGGCTTCAAGGCCCAGGCAGGCCCAATAGGATAAAGCTCAAACTCTTCAATTTGGAGTGATGATTGTAATGAAAAGGAGGCTCTTCAGATTGAAAATGCAGGTCGGCAAATACTTGATAAAATGCATCAAGAGGCAAATCCAACTCAAGATTGACGATGGAAACTGGACGGTAATGGATCTCCGCCGTAGATTGGAGAACTCAGTAAAGATATAGACAATGTCATTCCTCTCTTGAGTTAGAGAATATGTTCTGTTTCATGGATGGGGAAAAAAGACTACGCAAAACAGCACTTCTTCGGTACAGAACCCCAGTGCAGCCGCCTTGCCTCATTCTAGAGTTCATCTTGGGTCGTAAGTTTGAGGCCCTTTCCGGGTGCTCGCGGTGATGTCAAACAGATCTTGGAGAAGGTTTCTGAGAAAACATAGATGTTTCTCTCTATTGCACTAGAAATATTTGGAATCAAACATTTAGAAAGACAAGGATAAAAGTAATCTCTATTAGTGTTCCATTTATTCTTGTAAAGGAAAAGGAAATCTTTTCCGTAAGTTGTTACAAACTTACAATGGAAAATGCTTGCGCAAATCTACCGACTACAAACTTTTTATGTAATCCTTCGTATATCATGTGGAGCTTTGTTGTTTTTTCGACAAATAAT
This sequence comes from Pyracantha coccinea, assembly GCA_028566515.2. Classification (NCBI taxonomy): domain Eukaryota; kingdom Viridiplantae; phylum Streptophyta; class Magnoliopsida; order Rosales; family Rosaceae; genus Pyracantha; species Pyracantha coccinea. The sequence continues at coordinate 2,967,973 of JAOTRO020000001.1, read as the reverse complement.
AGATTGTCTATGTACACAAGCACTTCACGTATTTAGTAATCCACGTATCTGCTGGATCTTTAGCTGCAGACAGCATCAACCTAGAGCTTCTTCGCGTCGAGGGCTGTGCCTCTTTCAACCAACGAAATCCTTGACGGATCACCGCCCCATTCTTCGAACACCACCAAAAGATTTCCAGTCGGGGTCAACCATGATCGAGGAATGTGGTACCTGAAAAATAATAGCTCTACCATGAATTTTGTACTTGACAATACAAAGGTATCACGGTAAGTGAGATGAACTTTTTCTCACCATCTCTGAGAGGGCTCGCCGCAATGAGTTCTGCATTTCTTATCATCATAAGTTCCGGCATAAGAACAATCGCCACAGCTGCCGCGTGCAATGTATCCAGGCCAGTGGCGTCCCACGCTCTGTCCATTTATCCATATCTGACCTTTTCCCATGCTTCCCATATCTAAAGCTAATGGAGCATCACCTGGTGGTGCATTCAAAGTAGCCTGAAGATATCACAGCTTCGATTAATATCTGGTTTTTCATGGACTCCATAAGAAAGACGGGCATAAAATATACGCGTATTGGAAGTATACGAACCTTGTACCACGTAAGGGCTTGTTTTTTAGCCATCGATGGTCCTTCTACCCATTCAACAGAAGAACTCCCAGTAACAGTATGGAGGCCTAAAGCTTCACCTTTCAGACCAGTCTGCTCATAAAGCAAACAAGTTATTCTCTAGTTTTTTGCCAAATTTTTCGACATCTTGGAAGGGGAAGGAAAAGAGCATAAACGTTGAAATGCAACAAACCTTGTATGTCCATTTCCACCCTGACATGTCCCATGTTCCTGAATTCAGACCCTTCAACGTGATCGGGCCTAGAACTCCCGTGTTCCATGTCTCAAAGTGAGTACCAACATTCTGATTTTATTAGAACACAAAAGAAGCAAAAATTTCAGATGCCATCTCAGATGTTTTGAAAACCAATATCTCATTAGGGAATGCAAGAACTAACCGGCAGACCAACGGAAATGCTAAGCAATGCAAGCTTGTTGATGCCAGATCTCAGATTCACGTTTTGACTGAATGATAATTTAGGATTCTCCAATGACCCATACACGGTACCTGCAATAAAGGTAAACAGCTTTGTTAAAATTAAGTTCGTTCAGCAGAAGAACTAGACGAAGTTACATACAATTTCATCCTTTTTTATCTACCTGATAGCTGACCATTGATGAAAACATTCAAGGCATGACCTGCTGAAAAGATCGTAAGAAGTGGGGACTTTCCATTCTTTAGAAACGCTTCATCAGAACCTATTGTGATACTGGTAACCAAAATTTGAACTACCAAGTTAGAAAGAAAAGAAAAACAGTGCAACAATTTCCCCGTAACATTTAAGAAAAAGACAATTCTTAAACTATGGTGTGTTTAATATACTTACTCTGTCATGTACCACAAGTAGTCTGTAGTGTCCCTAGTGATATTTATTTGCTCATACAACCCGTCCAATGTAGTTGTATCGGCCTCATCAGAAGAGGTGGTTTCTTCGATGAATGACTGCCAAGGAAATCCACTATGTACTGGTGTCATCTGAACTTGCGAGCTTTCGGAACCAACCTGTGCGGAGATAACATGTCTAAGTGAATCTCACTGAAATTAAGAAATCAAACTTGAATGTTCTCGACTAATATATCCAACCGCTCACCTTTGCAGTGTTGTAAACTTCGGTTTTGCAGTCCGGAAGAATGCTGATAGACCATGGTGGCAGGTCATACTGCCCGCCTCCAAAGCTCACTTTAACAGAGTATTTTGCGTCATAATTTGCGAGGAATGCAGCGCAATCCGACTCTGATTTGAATACATGAGCCTGCAGGGATAATATTAATCAGTACAACGAGAATCATAGCGAATTTCAAAGAAGAACAAGGTTTAGCAAATTTCAAAGCTCCTGAGCTAGCTGAAAGACTTTTACCTCTTGATTACTTCCGAGTTTAGTCACTGACGGATCAACGGATACTAAAGCAGACTCACATGATTTGATGGCTTTGTGCAGATCTCTCAAGTGTCCCCACTTTGGTTCCCGGGGTAGTCCTGATATAGCACAGGCAAAGCGTTACATCAACGTGCAATGATACGTTTTTGCATACATTAAGCATTTCCTTAGTTCGATGCTTCAGAAACTTAAGTACAGACTCAGACAATGTTAGGTGTAACCAACATATCATCAAGGCTACGGATTATGACTTTATGATCCAAACTTTGTAACAACCTGCTACACAATGCGAATTGTATTTGCATACCATATTCGTCTAAGGGGGCGTCATAGTCATAGCTAGTGGCCATGAAGGGACCTCCGGCTGTTCGGCCAAAATTCGTTCCTCCGTGGTACTGGAACAGAAAACGGGAGAAAACACAACAAAAATTAGAAAATACACTCTCGGTGCTTCATCATCAGTCGGATACAATAAACTTGGAAATATGACACCAACAACTAACCATGTAATAGTTCAAAAACGAACCGCCGTTTTGTATGAACCTAGCAACTGAAAATGCCACATCTTCTGCAGGTCTAGTGGGAACTGCCCCACCGAATTCTGTATACCTGTAAAATACATACAAAAGAAGCAGCCTCATCAAAAGGCTTGAGGGACAGTACAAGAAAGTACCGATACGACGGGCCTATGGAAATAAACTTTTGAACTGTACAGGCAACTTGTGTGACTTACCAACCAGTCCAGACTTCTGTCCACATTTTGGGCTTATAGTCCTTATTTGGCTTGAAATTCTCACAGTAGAAACCATTGCAAGTGTCAATCTGTCGAATAACAAATTACTCGAAATTAGCCTTTCAGTAAAGGTCCCAAGACGCAAGCATAGCATCCACCCTCGATCCCATAGGAGATTGGACCTACACTTCTGGGGAGTACAATTATGAAGCTCTTTGTTTGTTGTAGTTAATAGCAGAATTTATTAGACAGCACAAATTCAGTTACTGACCAAACCAACCCCAAAATCTGACTTCTAAGTCTTTATCAGAAAAGTCTTCAAAACTGAAGATTCATCCTTGTAAAAATTTTAAACCAATTCATCGAGATGTAAATGTGGTTAGGTTAGTTGGACAAGGCGGTGTGCGTAACCTAAGTTCAATCTCCCGTAGATTAAAGTAATTTAGAATATCAAATAAGATGGGAACAAGCTTTGCCGTGACCATATGAAACACAAATCTACAGCACAAGGTCACCTACTTAGTTAAGTTGACAGCAAACAGTTTAAAAACCCCACCAAGAAAGGAGGGTCACACTAAATGAAGGACATTTACGCAATTCTTGTTCAAAAATGATGACACATAGTAGGCAGAAAGCGTCTCTCTATGCACCCGAGCTTAAATTTCCCTCTTCACAGTTTAGATTAAATACTACAAAAGCGTCGAAAAAAATGCGCAGACAAACTTACAACGGGATCGGGGGCATCCTCTTGCTTGCACATAATCCATGGAACTCCAGTGTCTAGACCTACAGCCATCTGAGCTGCCCATTTGGTGTAAGCTTTTCCAGGTGCACCAATTTCCCATTCCACAGGTCCAAATTCATTTTCTATCTGTCAAAACGAAATTTGAAAAATAAGATTAATTAATATTAATATTAATAAGCATTGACTGGCCAAATTTTACTCAGCAGATAAAACAAAAGGAAACAAACATTGCTCAATTTCTTGGAAGAAAATTCAATCCCACTTCTAGAAACATAAAAAAGACCGACGGCATGTTTGAGATTGCTTTGAAAATGACTAAAAGCGTTTTACAAAAAGCGCTGACTAAAAGCGTTTTACAAAAAGCTCTTCTAAAAATGTCTTAAAACTCGACCGGTTTTCGAACCTGAGAGAGAATTATAGGACCTCCTTGAGTTTGAAACAGCTTCTCTGCCTTCATCATGCTGACAATCTTCTCTGTAAATTTTTGCATTGCCGCCTTCACAACATACAATTAGAAATTAAATTTAGCTTCAAAATTATTTGTTAAAAAAATTAAACTGCATTAAACAAAACGGAAGATTTAAGATATCCAACCTTGAAAGGTTCATTGTCCGTTCGAAAAGCGATTCCAGGGACATATTTCAGCCAAACTGGGAATCCCCTGTTACAGAAACAGAGCAAAAAAACAGAGTAATGAACATAACCATATTTGCATAAGAATAAAAAAAAATCACAAAATATTATTAAAAAATTAAGTTTACCCGAAGTTCCATTCAGCGCAGACATAAGGGCCAATCCGGAGATTAACAAATAGG
>JAOTRO020000001.1:2952209-2963592 GCA_028566515.2 Pyracantha coccinea | reverse complement strand
GATATACCACTTTTAGATCGTGTTTACCAATTATAAAGGTACATGGTCTCAAATAATTAAAAATATTTTTTACAACATTTAATAGAGTTAGTTAGTGTTTTCTGTAAAGGTGTAAAGACTCAAGATCAAAAGGAAGCTTCAGATGATGACACTTGTCAAAGGATTAAGTAATCTAACATACTAACTATTACATTCCTTAATCCTTTGACAAGTGTCATCATCCGAAGCTTCCTTTTGATCTTGAGTCTTTACACCTTTACAGAAAATACTAACTAACTCTATTAAATGTTGTAAAAAATATTTTTAATTATTTGAGACCATTTACCTTTATAATTCTAAAAACATCTTAAGATGGATTCTACCTTCATAATTCTAAAAACATCTTAAGCTTGATTCTATTGACAAAATACTTCAAAGGTAATCATTTCAAACCAAAAGAAGATGGGTAAAAATTTCATCGACTGTTTTTAGAATTTAGCTCAAAAAACCAATCTTATAAATCTTACAAATCTTATACAAGATTAGATGGTTGATTTGATTTGGCAGCTCTCACAATTAATCTTAACTACATCAATGTAATATTTGCCCATCCGGACCCATCAATATTTGCTAGCCCATAAGATATCTAGGGCAAGACAGACAGAGGGAGGTTCTGGGTCCTTTGCCAATGAAGAAAACTGTCATCATGTGTCCTCCAATGGCCACCGTGACTCATGGTCCCTCAAATATCGATGCACACTAAGATGAAAACTACACATTTTTGGACCAACTATATTAACTGACAAAAAAAGCATACAAAAGAACAGATATATACAATAATTTTTTCTCACCGCGTCCCAGTCAATATATATGTCTCCACCCCCAACAGGCCAACATGTACAGGAGTGAACCATAAGCCGCAAACGTAGCTTGCCTCGTGATCGTAAAATATTATGTGCTTCTAATCAATTCCTAATTTGCTGATCCATCGATGATGGATATTATAAATTGTGTGAATATTGACTAGATTGAAGTTTCTATGTTCCTTATCTGTTGTAATAACACCAGATTTGGTATCTGAATCCCTTTTTGTTGTTGTGTCCATCATTTAAACCGGGTATCTGTCAAAAAAAAAAAACCTGGTGTCTGATTTGTTGTTTCACTAAAGTATCAGCAGTGATATTCCTTGAGGCCGTTGACTGGCGGCAGTATCCTAATTAATCACTATCTTTTATTTATCCTACTATTTTTTTACAAATGATAGCATTATTAAGTTAAATTGTTGATTGTTAGACCAACTTTCAATGGTTGGGGTTAAAATCTAAATCGAAACAGTTTTGCTTCAATGGTTCTGAGTTAAAATTTTAGGTTAAGATTATTAAAGAATGGATTTAGGCTAAATTTTACTTTCGGTAACTTTTTCAAAAACAGAATAGGTGTAGATTATCATAATTTATTTTTATGAACATTTACCATTATATTTGATCATATTCGATCTCATACTTTGGGTTCAATGTATTTAAAAATTAAAAATTAAAAATTAAGGTAGGCCAGCCTTTTGACTCTGTCTGGAATTCTAGGTTATATTTGCCAAAATTTTAAGTTTTAACCCAAAACTTGTTTTAGGCCCAACCACTGGGTTAGTTTAAAGTCTAAATTTTAGGTTTTAACCGAATGGTTGGAGATGGTCTTAGAGGGAAAGGAATTGGTGGCGATGGCAACATATTCCCGATGGGGGTAGCTGCTCCCACTCAACTCTTTAGCCATGAAAAATGCTCTAGCTAAATTATAAATTACCTATATACTCAGAAATGAAGTCTCAGTCCAAACACTCAACATACTCTCTCTCGTTCTATACTTTTCCTACCCTCTCACTCTTCCGAGCCATGTAAAATTTTCATTAACTAATGTTTTACGATATTTCTGTTCTAAATAGCAGTTACCCAAAATCATGTTGTTTGACAATAAGTTAATACCATTGTATCAAAATTTTAATTTAATTTCACCATTTGAAGTTGCCCTCAATAAAAATAAAAAAAATTCTAACTCCGTCAATGTTCACCAGGTTGTATAGACATCATTGTTTTCCACTACTACAGTAAAACTCCATTTGCATAAGAAAAAAAATAGTAGTCTAAGTTTTTATTTATCCTACTATTATTTTAGTCTATTTTAGGCTAACTTTCTCCACCTCTCCGGGGCCATGCCCCTTAGCTAATAACACTAATGATTTATTACTTTAAGGATAATATTCTTTTTCTTAGCCACTTAGTACTACGATCTAATAATATTCATGTTCATTTGTAAGGTTCAATTCTTATCAAATGCGAATTTGAACCACATTATTACTAGCCCATTGTGAGGATAAGCCCACTCCCTCCCCAAAGTGTAAATATTGCTTGTTCAAAAAAAAAAAATTTTTTAGTCGTAGCTAGATTTACATGTGCCGAATAATTTAATTTAATTTATTTTATAATTTTGATGATTTATTTATGCACATATATATATATATATATATATATATGTAATGGGTAATGCTAGGGAGATTAGATTTAGAGACAAAATTTGCAAACTAAATGATGTGCCACCAATAGGAATGAGCACTTTTATCAACTCTTAAATAATAAACCAATCATCAACTTTCATGTGCATTAATTTTCAAAACTTTGTTGGGATTGATAAGAAGAGAACCCAAACAATATCCTTATCTTGGTGTGTTTTTTTCGCGTTGAATAATTAGAGCATCTAATCCAAAGAAAAAAACCCTATCCCTAATGGCTTTAACCTTTGATCCTTTTTTTTAGGGAAATATCTATTATTCACTTACATCGATAAACAACTAGTGATATTTTACGCGTTTTTGAAATATAAGAGGTCTATAATAGCTTAGATTTGAAACATTGAAATACTGCCAACATGGTTTGTCGAACATAGTTAAAAGCGCTTTTAATGTTCTAAAATCATTTTTTGTTATTTTAAATGTACTTCCAAACAATTTGGCAGTGTTGTACAGTATGACTAGTTTGACGATTTTATTTTCCCAAAATCAGACCAGAGTTGTCACTATAGCTTGATACGATTTCTTACTCCAATATGCTTAAAGACAAGCTGCAAGACAAACTATATACTTAACCCCACATACGTAACACTTTAAGAAACTATATATTAAAAGAGTGACTGATGATCTATCAACATGAATGACAACACCCATTTTACTCCTTTGGAAAAATTAAAGCTCTCTGGGGGAATTTGATCGTAGTTACGTAGTTACAGGTGTATTTTTCTCTTTCATATGCCAAGCGACAAATTCAAAAGTTTGAAAGGATATCTTTGCTTCCTAGGTGAAATGAAATTAATCAATTAAATGCAGGCACTTACGTAAATATGATAGAGAAGTGTGGGGAAGAATTAGAGTAATGGTCTAGTTTTAACTTCGTCGATCGATGACCTCATGAATGCCAAATGAAGCGATACAACCTTATAAGCGTAATGATCTTTGGTTCGACGCATGCATGCATGGCATGATGTCCAAGAATTCAACGGTCGAGATAATCATGCTTCCTAAATACGTACCTCACTGTTATCCGATCAAGGTAAATTATTTGATTTATAATTCAATCAAATGGTATAAATAAAAAAACACTTGGCAATTGAGGAGGAGACCACATTTTTGTACCACATTAGTGCATCATATGATGTGGTAGTGATGTGTACATGTCACGCCAATTAATGAATCTCATTGGATGTGTATTGTATGCATCACTTGCCACAACATATTGTACACCAATGTAGTTTAAATGTGTGGTATCCCTAGCTAGCATTCCTCAAAACAGGCATATATAAAATAGTGTTAAGTGCTATCAGTTACTAAGCTAATACGTACTACCTGTTCATTTGAGCTCACAACAGAATGTATTCCATGATTTAAACTTTCATTTTTAGCTTGATAGATCACCCCTGCAAGATTATTTAAACTAATTTTTTTTTGACAAACTCATCATGCTCTCAAACGTTCATTTTGTTACAGGACAATACGGCATTAGTTAACATGTATAAATTTATATACGTGTATAAGTGTATCAATGTGTATGCTGAGTACGTACTGATGCACATGTAGTTATGTATACAGAGATTGGATAACTGCTTCTAAAAAATCAAAGTGGTAATTGGCATATTGCTCTAGATTGTTCACGTGATGTTCTTAGGGTTGACTATATTAGGACAATTCCAACTGGCAACTGGTTACTACGGATTTGTTGGCAGGTCAATAATGTAAACCCTGATCTTTGGCCTACTTGTTTTTGGTAAAGTGATGCTTGGCTACTTTTACTGGTTCATTTTAATTACAGTAAACGATTGATCATTCTGTGTGTGTATGTGTATGTGTGTGTGTACGTATATATGTATATGTATACATATACTAAATATCATAAAGCTACATGTACTATATCCTAGCTTTTATATATGACTTGGGACTTTGTAATGATTTTTGGATTTTGTTTACCACAATTTTTTTGGCATATATATTTTCATTAATTAATAATTTTTTTCTTATGACTTAGGGGAGACAGTATTTTTTTATATTTTTCTGGTGAGATACCGAAATCAAAGATTTAATATAAATAAATAAATAAAAAGTAAGATATGGAAAGGGTACGTGGGGAAAGGGTTGGGAGGAAATTTTGTCACTCACCTGCACAAGCATTGATTGTCTTTTGGCAATACTAAGGTGAGGACTTGTTGCCATCCAAGGCAATACTAAACCCATCTTTCCCATCTGCCTAACGATCTAACATTCGTCCCATTATTCGAAGGAACCTAGCCAAAAGAAAAATAATATACGTACAGTGATCCTCATTATCATTAGCCTTCCATCACTGGTTGATAGAACTTGGCTAATTTACATGACATCACAAGTTAATTTGCAGTTGAATTACTCTTCTCGTACAATTGAAGTTTATTAAATAAAATATAAAAAATCTGCAGCAAAATTACAATGAAGAGTGATTTTTGCATATTTTTTTTTACTTTATGCACCATCTTTAATTATGATTCTCTTTAGCTTTGTTCAATCAAATAGTTCAAAGAAAGAAAAAAATGTAGAACGTGAAAAATGTGTGCGGTAATCATTATTTATTTACAAGTTATTTGATCAAAATACAAAACTAGGACTTGTGCCACTGCAACCACCTGTTAGTTGTTTCTTTGTTAAATTAGGGCAATGTAGTAAATCGTAAATTAGCTTAGTTTACGAATTGAAACGACTAAAACACTTTAGAAAAGTATTAAAAACTAAAGCGCTACACAATTCAAAATTATTTGTGTTCAACACGAGCCCTAGAAAAGATTTATATATAAAATATAAGGAAAATTAATAAAAATGACTTCAAAACTTTGAGTTTTAACGATAAGAACAAAATAAAAGGTAAAGTGAATTGTACTATATGATTGATTTTTTAGTATAAAAATGTGGTTTTTCGTTAAAGTGAACAGTATCGAGAGCTATTCGTTAAAATTCTCTAAAATATAAGCATGCAAGCATCAGATCGAAGTACATGGTTTACACGGATCAATGGTTCAATTAATTTGAGAGTACAACCCAATGATGTTGGTTATAGTTGAGATGATCATTGGTTCATTGAAGGTGTGAAGTATCACTGATTGATATGCCATCCTAAATTTTTGTGTGGCCACAGTTCAATCTCCAGTGCTATCTAGCTATTGCTGTAGGGAACCATGCATTATTATCATTATTTTTTTCTTCTAACCGGGGGCCGTATTGTGGGGTGAAAAATAATTTTGCAGATAGGGTTTTGAAATCAATATGGGGTCTGTGTAGTAGCATTCCACACATCTCCTTTTTATTTGTCTTTTTAAACCTTGTTTGTTTGGGTGTCTAGAAGTCACGTGAATACTTACAGCTACACAACTCTCTCTCTCTCTCTCTCTCTCTCTCTCTCTCTCTCTCTCTCTGTTGCCTTGCCAATTCCCTGGCCTGCCTCCTATAGCTGATCTCTTCTCTAAAAGAGTAACACCACTCTGCAACTTAGGCCCTTTTGCTTCTCTCTCTCTCTCTTTTTACTTGCTATGTCTTCCATAGCTCAGGCCTAGCTAGCTCTTCCACCTTTACTGGAGTACTATAAGTTTTAATAGTTTTCTCTCTTTGATCTTGATCGATGGCTTCTCCACCTTATCATAATCTATCACCTCCTTCCCCTTTTACTCTTGAGCTTAGTGGAGATCATCACGGAGTTCATGATCTTCAATACCACCACCTCTTCAATCTTGAGCCTCAAGCTTCCCTTTCTTCTTCTTCTTCTCTTTCTAGTCCCCTTTTCTTAACTCCAGCTCAAGTCCAAGGACGATCCGAAGATCATTATAGAGAACCACACCAGTTTCAATTCCAACTCCTAGAGGTACTAATTAAGCGATGATCACATGACATGTGCACACTTATTTATGTGATCTACATATATACGAGCCCCTTCTCAGCAGGATCCCGTTATACTGTAGCAAAAAGTAACAGGATGATGGGACTATATATATTTAGGGTTATATATGGATCTTTTAGGTTCCTAGCTAATTAGTTGTCTTCATTAGTACTTGATCTCATGCATCCTTATATTTATAGTATGTGGCTGATTATCATTATCATTATTTGTCTTCTTTTTAGGCTGATCATAGCATTGTTCCGCATGGCGGATCACACGATCATGATCATCAAGCCATTGAAAATGGTGGTGGCAATGGTACTGTTTTGAAATTAAGCATTTCCAAGAATGGAGCTGTCGGAAATGGGAATCCAGGTACTGATCATGAGACTAGTACTAGTTCAGTTAAGTGGATGTCTTCAAAGATGAGGATGATGCGGAAGATGTCGAACCCTGATCAAACATCAAGCAGTTCTACTAGTAGTGATGATAAACCAATTTCCATGAAGTTATCATCACACAAATTTGAAGAGCAGAAGCGGCAGCATCCATCATCGCAATTAGGAGCTGACATGATCAGTTGCAGCAATAATTCATCAAACAACATGAACAACGTCCCAATTATTAGGGTTTGCTCCGATTGCAACACTACTAAGACACCTCTCTGGAGGAGTGGACCCAGAGGCCCTAAGGTATTTAATAGTTTGTGTTCTAACTGATTTATTTCTTGAAATGCATTTAATCAAACTTTAACTTACAAAAGGTAAAGTTAATTGTATCATTAACAACAGTTCCAATTGGAATCAGCTTCATTTCTTTCTCATTAATCTGCAGTCACTTTGTAACGCTTGTGGAATTCGGCAAAGGAAGGCAAGGCGTGCGATGGCGGCAGCCGCAGCAAGTGGCACAACCCTGACAGTTGCCGCACCATCTATGAAGAGTAGTAAGGTGCAACCCAAAGACAATAAATCAAGAGTTAGTTCTACTGTTCCCTTCAAGAAAAGGCCGTACAATAAACTCTCCTCATCCCCATCGTCTCGAGGAAAATCAAAGAAGCTTTGTTTTGAGGATTTCACAATCAGCATGAAGAATAACAGTTCATCAGGAAACCCCACTCCTGCCACCACCACTACCGCTCTTCAACGAGTTTTCCCCCAGGACGAGAAGGAAGCTGCAATCCTGCTAATGGCTTTATCTTGTGGACTTGTTCATGGTTGAATCAATTTCAACACATGCATCCTCAAATTTAATTAGTCTACTATTACTTGTTTTGTAGTAGTACTTTAGCTATATATTAGAACTAAATCAATTAATAAAGTTTAAGCTAGAGAGAGAGAGAGAGAGTTACAAAATCAGTGATGAGGAAGCAAATTAGTTAATTAGTTCAATAAAAACCAAAAATAATTGTTGTGATGATCTTATGAGAGGAACTTGTGGTGTGCTTTTTAACAAGCAGATATAGAATTTACCAAAAATAATGGTTGTTTCTAAATAGCTGCTTGTTCATCTATATATTTAGGTTTTGTTTTGTTATCCTATTATCGATCAATTGTCATCTTACCTAATAAATTATTTGCTAAGGTTTGCTACAGCACTGCTACTGCTGCTGCTGCTGCTACTCCTTTTGATTCTTTGTTCTTTTTTTGTTTGATTTCAGTAGTATTGCTGCATAGTGGTACAAATCTTAGTTGCGAATTAATTAGATCTAGGGTTCTTGAATCACTATAAGAGTTTAAATTGAAGCACCGTATATGCTGAGACGAGTGATTGAAGCTACTTTTGGAAATATTGTAGAGACAAGGGCAACAAAAGTTTTGAGTCACATGACCGTTAAAATTAATGAAACACAAACTGCATGCAGTAGGGCACGAAGATTGAGGGGTGCAGATCATCCCACATACATTGAGTATAAAGATAACAAACACTAATATTTTAGGTTTGTCTGAGCTTTTGTAACGTGAGCCTCCAACTAAGTAAAGAACAAATTCTAATAGTTGAGGATTGTCCAAGCAGTTGTAGCATGAGCTTATAACTAAGTAGGGGTTGTATGAAGAATAAATCAGGATGGTAAGAGATTCATTATTAAACACCATTCTAAACTCTCAATTGGATCAGCTAGGTTGCACCCCATCCCCAGTAAATGGGTAGCAAATCACAAGCAATTCTCAAGTTTAATAAAGAATAAAACTAATATTTGAGGTTTAATTCGAAGAGAACTTTAACGCTGTAGGGTTTGATGATATGAGAAAGCAACAACTGATCTTTTTATAGCTTTTAATAAATTTCCTTTTATTTTCCTTTTTCCTGAAAAGTTTAATGGGGTTACTGGCAAAGCAGGCATGATTGTGATGATTCAGAGTGGAGATATAAAAAAACTCTCGGTTGTTTTAACAGTAGGATTTTAATTTTTATATTTTTAACGAACAATTTGACAATTAAAACTCTTGGGGTACCGGGTTCTCCAGAGCACACAAAAAAGGAGTACCCAAGAAAGTCCCTGGTGATATATATATATATATATATATATATATATATATATGTATGTATATGCTAGTCTTCTCACATATTTATACCATATGAATACAACTTTTTGGGTTTGAAAGGTCACCTAGAGGATTGTACTACTCGTCTTAGGCATCGTCATAGCGGTGCAAGAAGAAGCGCAGTGGCAGGCTAGGTACAGTCAAATACTTCAGAGGGATAGATTAGTTACACAATCTCAGAAATAACTACTTTCAGTTTGCTCTGTCTTTTGTGTTTAATTAGGGTTTAGGGATAGAGTTATGCAAGGATAAAACTTCCCTCGTTTCAGGGGAGAAGGAAAGTCTTCATTTCCGGAAATCACGGAATTGTATTCTGACTTCGCTCTTTGCCGGTGATCGTTGCACAATCTTAGTGATCTTATGGTTAGTGTGACTTCTATACTAAAAATTTCACACATGCTATATGAAGCACTTCGTGGGAGGTTACTATGTATATACCCAGGTTAACCTAGGGCAAAAGAGAGAAAAGAGATTAATCTCTCTGTCAAATTAACCTGATCATATACCATCAAGCAGCTACAGTTTAGCCAATATATAAAACATTTTCAATTTAAACAAGGGATTTTCATGAGGCCTATATATAACAAGACATATATATACACACATATATCTCGCTCCCACAAAACACAAGCTAGCCAATTGAATTATCAAAAGTCAAGAACAAGATATGAACCTATCCTAATCATGCTGAGGAAAAACATTAAAACCTGCACACTAACTAACCTGCAGAACCAGAGATGGAAGATGAAGCCAGTGCAGCTTCTTAATAAACAATTTAACCTTCTCCCCTTTAACAAAGCACAAGCACTCTTCAAACACTAGGTATTCGGAATAATATGAGCAGACCTTTTGCAAGAGCAGTGGCTAAGTTTATATATAGTATAGTTGCAAATATTCTCCTATTAGAAACCTTATGGAACTCACACAAGTAATCCATATTACAATATGAATGAATAAGACTCGTGATATTAAGTTCAGTCCCATGCCAATTTGGACTACTTCCAGTACTCACAATTCTACAACAAATAGGATTTCTCCAAGCTCATTAACAAGACTTTCCATACAAAGATTTACACAATCCGGCTCTTAATGTTTAACTCATACTCATACTCTTACAATAGTATCCCATGAAAAAAATGGACGGTGAAGATTTTTTTTTTCTGGTAGACAGAAGGTTTACATTTCTGCTTTTGCTTCTCTTTCATCTAGCTAAACAATATGGCACATGCCTTTTTTATACTTGCCAGAAGGTCGATCGGTTGGTGTTATATTATAATTACTCCCAATTTTTTTTAGAAGTTTGGACCATTGAGATTTGGGACTTTTTTCTTTTCTTTTAAAACGATAATAAATTGGTTTTTGGGGAAAGCATAGGAAGCTATGTTTCTCTTTCTTTTTACTTTTATCTAGTAAGTTTTTGCTAGGACACGTTGAACTTGATTATGATTATTTTCAAATACACAACAACGGCAAGAAACCAAAGTAGTTTTGGGTTAATGACAAATCTTTGTGCTTTGCTATGAATGAGAAATTTAAAATTCATGTGTTGACTTAAATTAGTTCGAGATTGAGATTGGATAAACCTTCCAGATTAGCTCGACATAATTGAGCAGTTCATACAAAAAAAGCCTAGGGTATATATGAGAGTTCTAAGCCTCGTTTGGTACATCGAACTGTACTGACTATTTCAGTACTAATTTGGCATATGAACTATGGCAATCGGGTTCGTATAATCTCTCTAATAGAGATGAGACTATTTTACACATAAAGCACCAAACAATTGGGTTTGTATTATTATTACAAAAATGTTACTCTTACCACATATTAATACCATCATTTGTATAATCTCTCTAATAGAAATGGGATCCATATGTATTGGTAGACCCTACCTGCCATGCCCGACCCTGATATCCACCGAACATCAGGGGAGGCACGTGTTGGCCGACACCCGAAGGTGACGAAGCCATAATTTAAATATAATTAATATGCAAATGAGGAACTTGTTCAGAGCATACAACTAATCTAGAACACTAAAAAAACAATATAAAATTGAATGAACAAAGGAGTGGGTCCTACACCAAGAAGACTCGAAGATGCCGATGTGGGAGTGCCTTGACACCGGGATTGTATGCCTCGATTTTAAGTCCTGAGGGGGTGCAAAACAAACATGAGTGGATCAAGTTGATATATAAGTAGTACAAACTTAATTATTCAACAACGTACCAAACACCAAAGTTTATGGAAACTCAATAGTATAATATGTAATAGGTTTTTCCGAAAACCCTAGCATGCCATAAAACATTCGTAAAACATATATCATATAGTGTGCTAAATAGTGGTATCAGTATCACCCAAAGGCATATAGAACTCTTCATTTAGAACACTTCATTTGCCCGAAGGCCTTCATTCAGAACACTTCACAGATCAATC
>JAOTRO020000001.1:2920040-2931447 GCA_028566515.2 Pyracantha coccinea | reverse complement strand
AGATGTTGAAACATCAAAAGCCATACACATGGCTATTTCAAAAAATGAAGATCACTATTTATGCATTCATATACAAATTATTGCTGGAACTGTAAACACGGTTTTATAACTTTAACAACTGTTTATTAAAATGCAAAATCTGTTTCATTAAAGTCATAAAAATTAAAAATAAAAATCATTGTACATAAGTATCAACTAATTTTAAATCTAACCAAATTGTTGGCCAACCAAAGTTTGATAAAAAAAATTGAGCGATGATTTATTTATTTATTTTCATTTTCTCTTACCTAAAATGGAAGATTAACTAGATCAAGAATGAAAACCAACATAGCTGCCACCAACAAAAGACGTTGCATTCACTTTAAAACTTTAAATGCAACACACATATACTTACATAAAATAACCTACAAAACAAATATTGAAACTACAAACCCATAAACTTAGCTATGTATTCACTGTTTATCAAACTCAACATACTGTTTCATAAAACTGGAAATACACAAACATTAAATTCAAATATATTACTCTAACATAATTCTAAATCAACAATTACATACTCCAAACATCAATTGAAACAAAATAAACAATATCCAAAATGAAATTCTATTACATATCACCAAAAACTCTCATCTCTCAAAACAAAAAAGTAAAATATCAACCGTCTTGTATAACAACTTTACATGAAACCTTGTTATGTCCAGAACATCCACACCTGCTACAAGTGGCAGTCTTCTTACTCATATTGATTTCACCAGCAGATTTGATCCTACTTTTTCTTTGGTCTTCCAAACAGAATCTTTGTAATTGGACGCCTCATACCAGTTATGGTAGTATCAAACATTCGTCTTATCTAAATCTGAAAATGGATGCATGACAAACTGATATGTTTTCTGATAAAAGCTTACTTTCCAGTAATTATCAACATAATAAAAAAAATATCATGATTATTATGTTGCAACACCTGCAAAGCATGAGACATGGAAAACAATTATGATGCCATTGCACGCAAGAGCATGTCCTATCATCCAGACAAACAACAAATTGATTCCACTCCGTTCTAACTTCAAAAAAATCCACATCAGAATGACTAATCCTCCAATGCATGCTCTCATTCAATAGCAACTTCATCTCATTTTCTTTCTTTGGATACAAAATCGTATGAATAGTTTGACCAGATATTCTCTTCTCAGCCATACAAACCATCAGCCGAACTCTAATGTCTTCAAGAACATCCATAAGTGCATGTAACGACTATTCGACACCATGACGTTAAAATATTCTGAAAGTGCATTGCTCATCGATCCCCATCTCTTACCAGGAAAATGAGCAATATCATAGTTCTCTTTTGGCAAATTACACAAATAATTCTTCACATGCCCTTGCTGTTATCCTTAAATTCTGCTATGCAATCATCAAAATCAGATAAAGTACATGCGTACGCACAATTTGCCAAAAGATTCATCATTTTCTTCTTTAGTTTCTCACTAGCAGCCTTTGGAAATAAAGTACTGACATTCTGTTTCAAATGAACAATACAAAATGAATGTGGAGAGTCAGGAAAGAATTTTCAAATGCTCTTCAACATACCATCATGTTTATCTGACATAAATGGGATCACCTTCCCTTAAGACCTCAATATACCAGATAATATTGACAAGAACCATCTCTAATTTGCTATCGTTACTGAATCAACAATAGCATAAACAACCTCAAAAATCTTTGCACAACATAAGTGAAAATGCATTGTCAAATGTCAACTACTTCTGAAACAGTGATTGAACTATTTATTAAACTGTGTTTGAACTACTTCTGCAACTTTTTTCCTTTATTTGAAAATAAAATCAAAGACCTATGCACAACAAAAAGAAATAGATACAATCAAGTATCAACTATTTATGAGACTGATTGAACTATTTCTATAAATGTCATTGAACTATTACTTAAATTGTTCAACTATTTCTTGATATGTTTCTTTTATACAGTAAGAAAATGGAAACAAATAATATCGAATATAAAATTATGAAATTATTAACTTACCATCATTGTCATTTTTTATATAGCAAGATAGAAGTGTTCATTTGTATTTTTTATTGATAAAAGTACCATCAATGAATAACATTGGGCGACAAAACATGAAACCTTTTATCCATGCATCATAAGCAATAAACAAACGAAAAAAATCTATTGCTCTCCGGTACAACTTCAAGCTAAAAAACAAATATAGGATTGCTTAAATGGGCAGATTCAACATAGCAAGGCAAGAACTTGTAAGCATCAACATCATCACCATTTAACTCAAAAACTGTCATCTCTTTGTCAAAGTATGCAGTAGAATAATCAATATCTAATCCATAAAACTGTTTTAAGTTTGAAATGATCTCCTACAGTTTAATAAGAGGATTTGATTGAACCTTATCCTTGATGAGAAAAGCAACAAACTGCCATCCAACAACTTTGTTTTTCTTTTTTTGGATCATACCCTTGCATGTATACACATTATACAACTTCCAAATAACAAAAAAGTCATCAAGATCACACTTGGATTTATACACATGCCAAAGACTACCATCAGATTCCTTCCTAGAACACTCAACACTAATGCGATTCTTATCATTCTTCAAATACTTCAAATCAAAACCATATTCAACAGAAAACTTCTTCAACCTATCTCGGAAATCAACACAACCTCCCCTAAAAACTTGCCCCTCATATTCTATGTAACTGTCTTATTCACATGACATATAATTGTGGACACCATGAGAACCATACTTCCCTAAATGATCATTTTCACTAACAACAATCATAGAGTCTGATGTATGGCAAGAAGAAGATATGCTTTCCGTAGGTAACTGAACCATAGAACCATCACATTTATCCATAACCAATATTTATACAATGGATTTCCCAACAACATCAAGAATCATCAACATATTCATAACATCGGCATCACAATCTAACAGGTAAGTAAGATCTTCATTCAAAGCATATCGCAACTCAAAACAACCAACTCTCAAACCCTTAAACCTAGAACAAAGATCAATGCAAATCTGATTGAACGTAGAATTTGATGAAATAGAGCTAACAATAGATAAACCACCATATGTAAACCGAGCTAGTTTACCATTCTCCATCACTATTGAACAAAAAACAAAAACAATTCAAATCAATACACAATCTTTTATACACATAACAATAAACAACAACAAAATGTCAAAACAACAACTGTTTATTAATCTGTTGCAAATCTAAATTCCAACCTTTGTAAAACAAATCAGTACCCATTAGTTAAACAGTATGCATATAAAGTGAACAAAAATAACACTATTTAGAAAACACAACAATCACAAAAAGAAAAAAGCAAACTGAAATATCCACTGTTTCGTAAACAAAGAACACTATTTCTGAAAAATGTTAAAAACATCAAATGTGATGAACACCTATTAGTTAAAACAATATACATATAAAGTCAACAAAAATAACACCATTTATTTAAAACAACAATCACAAAAACAAAAAGTAAACTGAAATATCCACTGTTTCATAAAAAAAAAACACTATTTCTGAAAAATGTTAACAACATCAAATGCGATGAACACAAATTAATTCATAATAAATTTCTGAAAAATGATAACAAAATCAAGATGAACAACATACAATATAACAAAACAAAAAATAAAAAACAAAACAATTCAAATGAACACACAATCGTTTATACACATAACAATAAACAACAACAAAATGTAAAAACAACTGTTTATTAATCTGTTGCAAATCTAAATTCCAACCTTTGTAAAATAAATCAGTACCCATTAGTTAAACAGTATGCATATAAAGTGAACAAAAATAACACTATTTATAAAACACAACAATCACAAAAACAAAAAAGTAAACTCAAATAACCACTGTTTCGTAAACAAAGAACACAATTTCTGAAAAAATGTTAAAAAATCAAATGTGATGAACACCTATTAGTTAAAACAATATACATATAAAGTGAACAAAAATAACGCAATTTATAAAACACAACAATCACACAAACAAAAAGTAATCTCAAATATCCACTGTTTCATAAAAAAAAGAAAGCTATTTCTGAAAAATGTTAACATCATCAAATGCAATGAACACGAATTCATTCATAATAAATTTCTGAAAAATGAAAACAAAATCAAGATGAACAACATACAATATAAACAAAACAAAACAAATCAAAACTTACCTGAGATTCTTCGAAATAAGAAACTCCTAACGCAATTTTTCACAAACCGGAATCAATCTGCTAATCTGAAAATAAATCAACAAAAATATATAAGTCAAATAAAAAGCTAAGCATATTACATGAAAAAGAAAGAAAAAAAACAAAATCGAATTCAAAACTACAAAAACAATGTCGATTAACTCCAAACGAAAATCTATCCAAATATGAAAGACGATCACTCCAGTGAAAATATTCAAGCACAACGAACAACACCGATCACAAGGATTCGATAGAATATCAAAATATACAACCACTGCGAATCTGTTCTGAAACAAAGGTTTATTTCAGAAAAATTACCCCTAACAGGGACGAAGAACAACGGCGATCATGATTTCAAAATGCGTTCTCAACATTCGTCGGCAAGCATTACTCAAACCACTCAACCAGATTCGGAAAAAATTGAAGAACTCTCTGCAACTCGGCTGTGTTATTTTGTTTGGGCTAACTCCAAACTAAAAATCTAACAGAATAGTTAAGTTAGGTTAATCAAATCCGTTAGGGGTAAAGTTGACAAATAATTATGTTATTTTGTTTGGGCTATTTTAGTTGGGCTGATATAAAAACAGGCTTTGTCCTAACCATTAAATAAACTTCCAATATGGTTTTTGGTTAAAAGTTAAAGTTTTCAAACCCTTTTGGTTAGTTTTCCTTTTATTTTTTACTAGTTAAGCAAATGAGAAGGAAATGCCATAGAGACGAAGAAACTTGGAAAATGGAAAAGCCTCCAAGCAAAGCAGGAATGTGCCATAAAAGCCCAAATGTGGATTGAGTCCATATATTAGTAAGCCGATAGAGAAATTTAACTAGACCTAGTACGTTACAAAAATGATACATAATTGTTTTAAAATATTGTTATTGTAATCACCGTGGTCCAGTTGTTAGGAACGAATTTCATGCTCGTATTTCACATAACATGTTCTGAGTTCGATTTCTGACGCTGATAAATCGCACGGTAGTGCGAGGATGTGCTAAAAAGAAATAATGGTGATGAGAAACCAAATCTGAAGCTCAAAATACCAATTAACTTGATGACACACCAGATAAAACTTCTTTCAAGTTCCCAAATCCTCTACAAGCCAATTATTTTATAAGTGAATTAACGAAGAGCATTTGTCTATAAATAAGTGAAGTAACGAAGAACATTTATCTTTATATTTGAAGTCATGTGTCGATTTACCCTCGATTTTTTTTTTGTAAAGAAAAACCAAATGTTCGAAATAATGAAAAACAAAATAAAAACATGGGCTCTATTAGAAGAGTGCCATGCGATAGCCACGTAAACTCCAAGTCCACCACAAAATGTTGGCAAAGATGAGACCCAATATTTCCACATAATCTTTAAGAAATACTTTTTCTTTCCTTGATATCATCTCCGATTTTATAAAAAAAAATGGCCAAATGCATGGGTCTCAGAGTCCATCGGTTACCAATTTTGGCGGCTATATGTCCTTGTTCTTCTTCTTACTTGGTTCCTATAGCTAGAGCTGCTGGCTCAGTTCCCATTTCATCAAAGGTTGACAACAAGTGGAAAAGTGGAGGGAGAGCTCCCCGCCGTCTGATCCTGGGCCTTGGAGTCTCGTTTTGGGCCCAGTTGATGAACATGTCTGGTGCAGTTGGTGGGAAATCTTTCACTGCTTCTGCAAGGTTGAAGAGCGGCCCTTCTTTTGAAGAGGTAGGATTTTTGTCTAAAGTTTGGATTTTGATTTGGTCTTTCAGCTGTTTTGTTGATTTGGTTTCTGGGTTTGCTTCAACTTTGGATTTTGATTGTGGAATATTCATCTGTTTTGCTGAATTGAATCTAAAGTTTTGATTTTTAGAGGAAAATTTGCATTGGTTATGTCGCATTCTAGGGTTATGAAAAATAGTGATTTTGTGTAGCTAGAAGCCTGAAACAGTTAGCTACTGGGATAGCGAAAACCGGAGAATAACTTCCCTGAAACGGAATGTCATAATTTTCCGAGCCAATCTTATGTGAAAAAGTTAAAACGCATGCAATGCATGATTGACACAGGATAGCAGTGTTATCTCCAATGTCTCCATAAACCCTGCAATTAGAATGTTCTGGGTTACCTATTTATATAAAATTACTGAATTTTTAAAGTTAACCTATTGCTCGATGTTGGGATTTTTGTTAATTCTATTTGGCATGCCTAATCCCACATTTTGTATCAAATTAAAGATACTGAAGAATGTGGAATGGCCGGAGCAATTTCCCTTCAAGCCTGAGGATTTCCAGCGCTTTGATGAGTAAGAAAACCTCTAAGTTGTGTTTTTTGCCTTTAGGTATTCTAGAAAACTTAATAAGTTCAGCCTAAGTTCGTGTTAAACTTAATAAGTTCTGAAAACTAGAACTTGATTTGATCAGGTCATCGGATTTGGTGTTTTATGAGACTCCACGCTTTGTGACACATATTGATGATCCCGCCATTGCAGCACTGACCAAGTACTACTCAAAAGTGTTTCCTCCTAGCAACACTCCAGGAGTAACCATGCTGGACATGTGTAGCAGTTGGGTGAGTCTCTTTAAGTTGTAGTGCGAAGAGTCATCCTCATTGCATAGTTGTAAGTTTTCGGAGTTATGATCCTGTTTTTAATATGTATATTTAGGTCAGTCACTTTCCACCGGGATACAAGCAAGAGCGAATAGTGGGAATGGGGATGAATGAAGAAGAGCTAAAGCGCAATCCGGTACTTCTTTCTCAGATTTTTAATGTAGACATATCAAATATGCAGGTGCTGCACCAATGATACTTGCTCATTTTTTATTCTACACATGTTCACACAAACTGTTTTTCTTGCAATTGAAATTGCATCACAGTTCTTATTTGGGAATCTTCATACATTATCATTTCGAATCAATGAATATACCCTCATTCGTTGAACTTTGTAGGTCTTGACAGAGTATGTTGTGCAAGACTTGAATGTGAACCCCAAACTTCCCTTTGAAGACAATTCCTTTGATATGATTACTAAT
The DNA here is from genome assembly GCA_028566515.2 of Pyracantha coccinea. NCBI lineage: Eukaryota > Viridiplantae > Streptophyta > Magnoliopsida > Rosales > Rosaceae > Pyracantha > Pyracantha coccinea. The sequence goes on along the minus strand of JAOTRO020000001.1, from coordinate 2,924,218 downwards.
GTGGTATGCATCTCTCTTTCCGTCTCTTTTACTATTTTATCTACTTATGATAGAATTTCTGTGGGCGGCATTATGCTTTTGGAGCTCATAATCACTGGTTGTGTTTACATGAGAAAATCTGACAATCAGGATTACATAAAGGATTTATCATTTTGTGTAGTTGTTTAACGGCACATACGAATTTGTTGATCGGCACGAGGCGACCAATCTTTCCAGTTCCTGATAACTTTGATGATTTATCTGCTCTTGGAGTTTAAGAATTTTCATATTGCAGGTTAGCGTTGATTACATCACAAAGCCTCTTGACGTTTTCAAGGAAATGTGCCGGATTCTTAAGCCAGGTGGACTTGCTATAATGAGGTGATCATTTTGTCCACTTTTGTTGTGCTAGTTGTTTTTCTTAATCTTTCAGGTCTCCCCTCAACCAGTTCTAACTTAATGAAAATGTCTACAAACAGCTTTTCCAACCGTTGTTTCTGGACTAAAGCAATCTCAATATGGACATCAACCGGTGATGCTGATCATGGTTTGATTGTGGGGGCATATTTCCACTACGCTGGAGGATTTGAACCACCTCAGGTAGATGGTCTATTATTTTGTTTCAGTAACAGAAGTAGCACCTGCTCTGTCCTAATTTTCTTTCCGATACGGAGCAGCATGCATTGATCATAGCATGTACAATGTCTACTTATGGCATATAAAGCACAGATAATCAGCTCAGGTTCACATATGACATTCCAATTCTCTTAATCCTGTTTCCTGATTCTTCTTTTTGCACACTCGATTTTGGTTGACCAATATGATCTCTTAGTTAAGTGACCTTAATGCCGAGCATGTAGAGTAATGCAAAGTTCTATACGGTTTACCTAAAGACCAAGCCATGTGTTGTTATGTAAGGCGTCGAGACTTACTGTAGTTTTCTGAACTAGTTTGCTACTTTCTGCAGGCGGTGGATATATCCCCGAACCCTGGACGCTCAGATCCTATGTACATTGTATACTCTAGAAAATTATCTACAGTATAGAGATACCGGATGCGAGAAATTTCTTCGTCTTCCAATCGATGCCCGAATTTCAAGAGGAATATTGTTAATAGTTGCAGATCATAGCCAGCGAGTCATCCCAAAGAGGAGTTCATAGTAAGTGAACTTGCAAATCTGCTCTTATTTTTTCTCTGTACGCTCTTAACTCCAGTGTGCATGCAAACCAACTGAAGTGGTTACATTTCTTGAGATATGTTCTCTTCAAGATGTCCGTTCTTTGTTATAGGGCATTCATTTCGAGAAAATCTCATTTTTGATCAATTTTGTTGATATGGTTGATTATTTAGGGTATATAATCGTTCTCTAGAGCTTCGGTTTTAGGTTTAATTACTCCGCCCAAAATTTGATACTTAAAACACGAATTCATAGCGATTAACCATTCCGACACTTGAATACTTTAGCTCTATATAGTGATTTCACTCCCTAAAATAATCAACCGTGTCAATAACCCAAAATTCTAGCTTGGGTTCACAACTATAAATATTGATCACCTTGTTCCTTGCAAAGTTGGTCTCCGTAGTCGGCAAAGTCGGTGCATATTGTAGATGGTAAGCATTAAATAGAGTGCGCGCGTGAGGGTAGCTGCAAAATGCTGCCAAATTGCCATACATGTTCAAAGCACGTAGATTGATTTGTCCAAGAAGCTGCAAGGACCACTGAAACAGAAGCATCCTATACCAGTTAAAAAAAAGACAAGAAAAAATAGAAGTTGTCAACGAGATTCGATTCTCTTGTTCACTAAAAGAGAAAGTGATCGATTGATCAACACCTGTTGCTCATGCGATTTGAACTTCAAACCTCTTTTAACGAAGTGGAAACTGAGTGTCGCTTAATCAAATGGTCGACGTACGAGTATTTGATAACTCAATTTTCTATCAAAATTTCATCGCCTGAAATAGAAACTGAGTGCTGCCAAACCAGAACGAAATAGTCGTGTACGAGTATTTGAAAACTAAACATCATACTAGAACTTCACTGCCTGTCAAGTATCTATCCATCCATACAATCTAGATAGAAAAAGAACATACGAATATGTACATTGACTACACTAGTGACAAACAAGGACTCATCAACAGTCATCAAAAGATAAGAAATTGAAAACAGAGGGAAGGTTTAGGTGATGCGCGAAATAGGGTTGTGTTTGGAAGCTGGTTAAACCCAACCCTGCTTGTACCGACGGAAGAGTTCCTCCGTTTGGGCGTTCTTGAAGGCGCTGCAGGCGACGAGATAGACGAAAATGAGGATCACCACAGCCACAATGAGGATGACATTGACTCTCCTCCATTCTTTTCTCAGGTTCCCCAACAGTCCAGCCCTGCAGGAGTTGCAATTGTAGCACAACAGGTTCTGGTCATTGTTCCATAGCAAGCAGTCCGGGTCAGCTCCTGTGTTCACTGGGTTTATCCACAGTGTTGGATTCACATAGCTGTATCCGCATACTGTTGGAGGTTTACAACACCCTGACTGTAAAACCAACAACAACAAATTAGAAAAGTCGCCCCGACTATAATTATTGTCTGTGAGAAACCCTTCGAAATTCAAACTACATAAATGTACCCGTACGTAGTGAGTAATATTAGAGAAACTAAATTTATAGACTAAAATTACAAACTAAATGATGCATCACCAATAAGAAATGAGTACGTTTATTAACGTTTAAGTAATTATTCAATCATCAACTTCTATGTCATTTAGTTTACAAAACTTGGTCTATAAACTTAGTTTCCCTAGCATTACTCATACGTAGTTGGAGGTTTACAATATTCTGACTGTAAGTAAAACCAACAACACATCAACGTAGTCATCTGACGGCTAATAATACTAGTGAGAAACAATAAAAAACCAAACTACAGTAATAATAACATATCCGCGTCACCGGTACAATGACAGTTGGATTCGGGGGTTTTATCCCGTCCAAAGAGGAGGTCCGTTTTTACTATGAAATGGAGTTTCGAGGGGCGTATTTATGAAGAACCCTAGTAACAAAAATAGATAAGGGTAAAGAGAAAAACATCACCAAACCTTGTCAATATGTGAGTGTAATATGCTGGCAATGACCGCAAGGTGTTCCTTGTAATCTTGTCCAATGATTCAATAAATAAATGGAAAGTTACAAAATGTGTCCCCAATTATGCAATTTTAGTTCACTTTAATTTGGTCTACGATCCATGATTTCTTATAATAATTCAGTAAGGTAGGTATCATGGGGAGTGAAATGCCAGCTAATTCATGGACCATATTGAAGGGATGCAATGTGGTGTGGGGCCTGTGGAATAATATATAAACAGAATTGGTGGGTCCTACTCTACCTCTCTGTATATATAAATTTCAGGTAATTTCTGAGTTTTGAACTTCTAGTGATCTTGTTCTGTCATATTCTAGTAACTTCACAATGTGGCATTGGGAAAGTAAAAACATTAAGAGAATTCGAATCCTCGTTATATTGTCTTTTAGAGAATTCTAAGAATTCGTGAATTGTATGTTTATTGTGCGGTTAAAATTTATTTTAAATATTTTTATTTAAAATTAAACACAAATATTATATAATAAAAAATGACCGTACGATATACAATAAACGAACATGATTCATAAATCTCCAAGATTCTCACTAAAAGGATCCAGGGATTTAATAACCTCAAAAAGGAACTAAACAACAGTTTGGATGAATCATTAGATAATTCATTCTAAAACAAACACCATTTTATAGTGGCATTTGGCCTTGCTTGAGATTGTTTTTATAACATATAAATGATTAAAACTAAAAAACGCTTACTAGAGAAGTACATGGTTCAAAGAACGCTTCTACAAAAAAAAAACTTATAAAGTTTTTCTGCTAAACATAATTAGAAGCAAGTTTAGTCATGAGAAATCACTTTTAGCTTGCTTTTTTTCCTTTTCCAAATGGATAATAGAGTTCTTTATTTTTCATCAAAGTCTGTAATTCAAGTTACTCAAGGCAGTTAAAAAGTCATCTTTCTAAAAAAATAGAGAAAAAGAAAAAAAAATCTCTTTAAAAATTTGGGGAGAAAAACTTGCCTGGAGAGGAGAGATGTGAGCAGAGAAGAACTGATCAGCCGACATGTACTGCTGTGTAAGCTTAGGACAAGTATCAGAGTCAGCCAAACAATTCCTTATC
>JAOTRO020000001.1:2873437-2885318 GCA_028566515.2 Pyracantha coccinea | reverse complement strand
AACGTATATAAAAAATTGTTTAAAAAAGTCCTTTAACAAGAGGATCCTCATTTAAAAAAAAAAATGGGGATACCCTCTTGACCGTTAGCTTTGACTTTAATAAAATTTTGTGGCTTGTGATTTAATCTTAACTACACAATTTCATTAAAGTCAATCCAACGGTCAAGAAGGTGTCCCCATTTTTTTTTTTTTGAAAAATGGGGATTCCTCTTGTTAAGGGGCCTGTATATATAATTAATAAATAATTAGTGGCTAATGACTTTAGCTTAGGTACCATAATTTTCAAACAGAATATATAGATTAGAATCCTTAGTTTTGATTTAAGGAAATAGTATATTCCATTTCCTATATTGGTAAACTATTACGAGTACTTCAAATCTAGTTAGGGACTCGATGAGATCGTTTAATATATACAGTTTAATTAAATATTAGATAGACATATATCTCAGCCCAACTACTTTTGTCTTAAGGTTATTATTCAGATTTTTAATTAAGCTAGTTGGAGAAAAATATGTATTCCAATGTATGAGGAGGCGCCAAGTTGAAAATTGTTTAGTCCTTTCTATGTCTAGACTCTAAACCATGAAACGCTTCCAAGTTCCAATATTTATTCATACTATCTTTATGTATTTGGCATTGTTTGTAGAAAGGAATCTTCCCTCTTATGAAACTAGAGGATAATGGTCATTGGCGAAGTTCTCTAATCTTGTTTTGTTTAAGTATTAAGTCACTTGATTATTTTTATAGGGGGTGACACCACTTTTTTAATTAACTTTTGACACATTTTTATGGGGCCCACTTTATAATGTATTTCAAATATTTGAACCGTCTATCTTTTAGATCTTCCCTCAAAGATCGTGTCTACAAAAAATTACCCAAATATGAAACATATGACTGTTGGTTTAAAAATTTAGGGTTTCTTTGTAAAACAGTATAATTCATTCATTTATTCACTTCAAATGAATGTCTTAATGATTTTGAATTTGTCTTATTTTTTGCAAGGATGATCTATAAATGATGTTCTAAAGTATAGACAGTTCGGATCATTAAAATACATACAAAATGGACATTGTGTAAGAAAAATGATGATACAGATCGGTAACCATATTAATAATCTCTTGAAACTTACTTTTTCTAATCTCATATATTCTATTTTGTTAATCATTGTTTGTTCAATTAACCATGATCACGAGGCCTCTCAATGTCTCATTTTTTATTTTATTATAGTGATTTTTTTTTTAATTATTAACGTTTCTGCCAAATCTCAATTTGTCTGCATCATTGCAAGAGGACCCAAATAAATTGACACTTCAATGTATTAAAATGTGGTGTTGTTTGATCACATTATTATGTTATTAAATAGTGATTTTGATTGGTGCTTTTCACAAATAAATTCCTCAAAACTCCATTTTATAGTTCAAACAAAAATACTGAAACCATATTGAAGAGCAAAGAATTCTGGAACTCAACTTTCACTGCCTCTGACATTAACAATTGATACGTGAGGAGTTTTTATCTTTATAATATAATTCGTAAAGTGTTTCTCATGAACATTAACAGTTATTAAGTCACTCACTTTCTCACATCTACTTCTGATAACTACGCAAAACACATGCAGAACATGTGTTTCCGCCCCTCGTTAAGTATTTTGAGGGCTCTAATTGATTAAATTCCCTTGCATTGTTAAACTTGTCCCCCTTTATCAAAGGGTAGGGTGGTTTGGGTTCTGGTCTATGAGCTAGTGCTGGAATAATGGTGAACTTGTGATCTCAGCTTCAATGAAAGTACTTCTGACGTACCAACTTTTAGCTATAAACTATGGTGTGCTTGCTAAATCATGTTCAAATTAGACAAAATCTGATGCAGATTGATTGAAAATCATTATGTTTGTTCCATAATTGCTCAAAAGGCATCAACTTTATGAAAAATAAATGGGCATAAAATATATCTAAAGTGTAGCCATCAGCCTGAGTTGCTGAAGTTCAAAACCTACCCATATCTGCTTTTGGTGTCTATTAACAAATTATAAAGGGAAAAGGGGAATTAGGGTTGTTTAACTAGCATTCATCCACTGATAAGTACAAAAATATTTTTCTCGTCAACAGATGATCAAGAAATGTATGATCATTTACTATTGGTTTGATATTAAGTCCAGAGATTAAATGAATGTGCTTTTAATTAGTGGTTCAAATCATGTGCTTTTAAGTAGTGGTTTCATCTCAAGCTTTGATATCAAATTCAGCAGTTATATGACCATATATCATTGATCACTAGGTGACCAAGAGAACATGCATCTTGATGATATGTCACCAATAATTATTCTAGGTAGACTAAATTTGGAAACTAAATAATATGTCACCAATAATAAATAAGCATGTTAATCAATATTTAAGTAATAATTCAATCATCAACTTCCATGTTATTTATTAGATTATAAAATTTAGTCTACAAAATCAACATCCCTAGCATTGCCCCTAGTTTGTTGGCTATCCCACATTGGCCAAAGGGAAGAAAAAAAAAAGAGTTTAAATAAGGTTATCCCATTCCAACTAATACTACTATCTTTTGCGATAAAACTTCATACCTAACAGATTAAGCATATGATAATTACCAAGTTAAGGATCAATGTTGTTGGATGTTGGACGTACTCGGCCCGCCTCTCTTAAATTTCCACATGGTTCAAATCTGTTAGAGAAAGAAAAGGTTAAAAGAACGGACAAGGCCTCAAGATGGGTCAAATTCAATCGCGAGGATCTCAACCGCACCTTAATTTTTCATATCCCCTTATCTTGATATTATCATCATTAACTTGTCCATTAGTGCTAAAGATTACATCACATGCCATAATCCAATATTATTAGCTGCAACTACAAATGATGAAAGATATGTAGTACTTGAAGTTAACAAAAGACATCACACAAAACAAAGAGCAATGACGTTCTATGATTTATACAACCGGTCACATTGAGTGGAATAAGACTTAATTGTTGTTGTTATTTTGGTTGTTTATTTTTATGTTATTTATTTGTTGATGCAATCAAATAAAACAACAAGCTTGGTTCCTTTTGTCATCAGGTAACCAAAGATTCATGGTAATCTACTTCTGAATTTGACATTAAGGGTTGAGTTCAAACGCTAAAAGTATTACTTTTTCATCCTTAATAAAGAGAATAATCATGTATTCTTTGGTCACCTGGTGATCGAGAATATTTTTGTTCTAACTACAAAGAGAGGTGGCCAAATGTATTTCAAGTCATTGCCTCCAAGTCAAAGTTGGGAAAGAACCTTACTATGCAGATGAGGAAACTTGAAAATTCAAGTAATTTGGACCCCACTGGAACGAGAGTTCAAATATTCTTAAAACCAAAATCTGGTTTTTTGAAAAATGAAGTCAATTCTCTCTAACACATGATTCTCCTGGCACTAAAATAGACTGGGAACTAAATTTGGTTAGCAATTTTATCACTTCCTTTTTTTTCACGATCACAAGAAATTTATCCTGGCCTGGTGGATTGAGCATCAGAAACTGCAAATGGATGGCTTAACTTCATACAACACAAAAACTATCACGGTGACTACAACATTGATGACCGGACTAAAATGTGGAGGACGGCAACATTGACGGCCGAACTAAAATGTGGAGGACGGCAATGGTCGGTTTTGAATACTAGGGTCAAAGTTGTGAGTTATACAAACTTAAAGGACCATTTTGTCACAATAATCCGAATTTATTATATAAGGTGTGGGTATTGGCACTTAAAAATGACCCCTTGCTTTTAATCTTATATAAAATTTTCTTGTGTTTACATACTTTGAGTGTAGATAAGCCCACCTCCTCCTATTTAGTGTAGATAATATCGCTTGTGTAAAAAAAAATAATTAAAACCAATGTAACTGAAAACACATAACTATCAAATTCCTTGCATTTTCTGTGAATTTGAGGTCAATCTGCTTTAACAAAATTTAAAAGAAATGTTGGTCTTTTCCAACTTCAAAGAAATTGCACAAGTAATTTCCTTCACACAATTCACTAGTTGAAAAGATTAATACTTCTACAGTATGTTATCCATATGCGACTTCGTTCTGTATTACATTGTTTCACCGATGCAAGGACTCTTTCTTCAAAATTCAAATAGATATTCGCTTCGGCACAACCACGAGCTGCCTGGTAAGTTCTTCATACTACAAACCGTCTTGACAATACAATTGTCTTCCTAGACAAATAGACTAACATCTTTATAGAGCAAAGAAACTGACCTATGACATGCTTTTAAGAGCCATTCCAATGTCTGAATTTACATATTCCACGTCGTTTTCCTTCAAAAGCGTCGCGGATAGACTGCACCATGGAACGGACTGCAGGTATATGAGCCAATTCAGCATGCAGCTCCTGCAAAATGAATATAGTTCCATTGACCAACAATTTAAAAGTTTAGACTTCAGAGGGTAGAGAAGTGGTTGAATGTGATACCACGTTAGAAAGACGTTCTTCAAAACCCCCGAAATTTTCATCAGCAGGCATGAATATCTTTTGGTAAGCTGTTCTCAGACTTCTCATCTAGATCCTTGCATGAAGGAATAGAAGCTCTTTTAGACATGCAATTAAATACAAAGAATGTTTACTATTAAGATGAAACATCGATTAATGAAAACCTCGGCAGCTGTGAATCCATTACGTCGTAGACCCTCAAGATTTAAACCGCGAAGCGCAGCTCTTTCTCCTGCAACCATCATATACTTTGGAACATCCTGTGTAATCTTCAGGGATATAAAAAAGAACAAAATAAATCAAGATTTCACAGTGAAAATTTTTGTGCCAAATGTTGTTTCATGTTGCACCAATCTCATAATTCACTAGTTCGAAGCAATAGTTCAAGTCTCCACGTTGCATAAAAGACAGTAAAAAGTAAGACTGTCATACCACAGAGCCACCGCCAATGAATGAGAAAGAGCCAACATGGCAGAATTGATGAACTACAACAGCCCCTGCAGTGTGAGCATAATCCTACATTTGAAATGCAACTAAATATCAGATACTGCATGTAGGATCGAAGTAACATATTCTTTAACTGAAGTATGCAAAACAGACTATACATTTGATGTCGAAGATAAGGAATCTGAAATGCAAGACACAATATAACATTGTGGATTCCACAAAAAAATACAACATATGATATCATATGTAATCTGTGTATCAAGTATATTTCTTCGATCAAAAGAACATCTTTCTGTGACAAATCAGCCAATATCCGGAAATTTGAAATTTCATAATCCAAAGAAAGCGCAAGCGCTTACTTCCACCTCAACAAAGCCTGCTAGCAACGTATTATTTGCAAAAATGATGTTGTTTCCGATCTTGCAATCGTGGGCAATATGACAAGATCCCATGATAAGATTGTTATTCCCAATAGCCTGATCACATAACAACAATGAGAGCATGAAACTTAAAACACAAATATGAAAGAAAAGTAATGAGCATATCCACATACAGTTGTATCACTTGACTTCGAAGACCGGTGGATTGAAGTATACTCTCTGATGTCATTGTTGTCCCCAACATCAAGGAAACATTCATCCCCTGACTAAATCACAAAACAAACACAAACTAGTGAACTTTGTATTAAAATTTTGAGTATTGTAGTGAATTCGTTAACATATCGAAATTGACCTTGTACTTCAAGTCTTGGCATTTGACACCAACCACAGCATGGTGCCCAATAACATTATCACATCCGAGCACAGTACGCCCCGGAAGATCATCACCAACAATGGCACCACTGCCTGACAATTTTTGCACCACAACAATGAAAAGTTCATGACTTTGACATCAAAATGAAAACTTTAGCAAGCTATCAACAATGTATACATAGATACACACACACACACACACACACACACATATATATATATATATATATATTCAAAACTCACGTCATCAAAACACAACGCTCCCCAACTTCTGTATTTCCGAAAATATGGCTTCCGGGGTACAATCGGCAGCCATTGCCAACCATCGCCGACGACCCAACAGTACAAAAGGGCCCAATTGAAACACCCTGATCGCAGAAGCACAAAAGGCATCGACGCTATGAGTTTCGTCACTAAAAGTAGCTAATTTAGTTGAATACTGGGATGTAGAGCGAAGAGAGTTACCTGACCCAAAACGGCATTGGGGTGAACGATTGCAGTGGGATGAACGGAGCCGGAGTTAAGGGTGCTGCATAAGCGGAGTAGGTACGGCGAGCTGAGGCTGCTCAGCGCAGAGCTTAAGCGTTTGCCGCCAACTTTTACCAACGCACGCATGGTGTTCGTCCCGTGGCCTCACTCAGACTCGTGCGTTTTTCCTTTCAGTCCCTCTCTCGGTTTATAGCTGTTCTCACTTTGTACGCCCAAATTTACCAATTATCTCCAATGGTTTGACCAATCTCACTCAATCTCAATCTCTTTTCATTTTTTTTTTTAAACAAATTTTAATTTTTTTTCTTTTGTCTAAAGGACGAAATTCTAAATTATTCTAATTTATAGATTGACTGACTTATGCACAACGGGTCAAAACACTAACCTGATCAACTCCTCTAAGGGCTTTGTGTGGTCACAGGGCTCGCACACCCTCCGAGCCTAGCCAGAATTTGTGCAACAAGTAAAGTGGAAAATTTTCAAAGTAACCATAATATGTGAATCCTGAGTATAAATATGTTGCCATGCGACAGACTAACAGTGTTACAGTTATATACAAAACTATTCCGATTAGACACTTTGCTATATAATAAAGTCAACTTATGTAGTCTTCCGAGCATTACTCTTCAATAAATTATACGACAAGTACATCGTTATGGAGAAATCCGATAAAATATCTCGATATCTTACTCCTAAATAACAGTACAAAAGCACATTATATCAAAATCTTGCACAAAAAGACATTTACTCAGGAGATGATAATTAGTAACATGAAGATGCCATTTGTCTACAGTTTGTCTACATATTCAACATAGATTACAGGTAGATTACAGGCATATCTATCTCTCTTACAACTAACTACAACAAGAACTAACTATGCTTTTTATTATTTGTTAAACACAAAAATTTATAGGTAGCCGGTGGGATGTCTGCAGCTTGTCCTCACAAGGCCTCCTTCAAGAAAGAACGATTCATCGAATTCGCGGGAATGTCATCGCTTTCCAAAATCCGAAGTACCTGCGGGAAACAAAATAGACAAGATATAAGTTCACAAAGAGATCACAGTTAAACTTTCTGCAGTGAGAGAGTAACTTGACATCAACACATACCTCAGACATCCGAGGCCTTGAACGAGGGTCTCGCCTGATGCACAAGGAAGCACATTCCATCATGTTGCAAACCTGTTGCTTCGAATAGCAGTTCCTTAACAGCGGGTCTAACAGTTCAAAAGTCGCGTTCTTTTTGAGCAGGGGGCGTGCCTGCTCCACAGAAGTGAGTGTAAGCAATGGCCAATATATAGTAGAAGATAACTCATCAGCAATCTCAATTTAGAGTTGTTTTACTCATACATACCCATTCAGTGAGGGACTGTTGGCCTCTCGGGCGGTTTAAGTCCATAGCTTTCCGTCCTGTAACGAGCTCTACTAATACTACTCCGAAGGAATACACATCAGCTTTTTCTGTGATTTGTCCACTTTGAGCATATTCTGGAGCCAAGTAACTACACTAACACAAGGTTTCTGGTTTAGTCTAAAAATGTATCCATTGGTAATTTGATATGGTTAAGACCCCTTAAGTCGTATGGTCTTACCCGAATCTTCCAAGTATTCTTGTTTGCATCCCAATGTCTCCATCTGGTTGCCACCGCGCAAGTCCAAAATCTCCGACCTGAAATCCAGAAGTCAGGTGGTTTTCCTCCAATTGATGCATTTTATACAAACACTCATACGTGGTGCAATTCACAGGAAAACGTAAAACTGGTGATGGAGTACTTAAAAATTTGTGTATAAGTGATGAGAAGAGGATGATGTACCAATGGTTCAAAATCATGGGTCAGAAGGATATTGTTTGGCCTCATATCCCGGTGGACAATGCAACCCACCCTACACTCTTCGTGAAGGTAGCGCAACCCTCGAGCAGCTCCAACTGCAATTCTGTGTCGTGCAAACCATTTTAACGGGCTTCTGTCTTTCCCTGAAACTTTTTAGCATTCCCCTTTATTAGGTTGGTCTCAGAAGTAAAAGCAAAACAAATTTCTAAAAAGAGTGCTCGCGGTTATATATTCGCTATTTTGAAAAAAGAATGTTGAACTTACCATATAGATGAGAATCCAAAGATCCATTGCAGATATATTCGTAAACTAGCAACCTTTTTCCATTCTCCACACAGAATCCGATCAGCATTACGACATTACGATGCTGCGCACAGCTTAAGACCTCAACTTCTGAGCAGAATTCCTGATCACCTTGAGAACTAGCCAATTTATGTTGCTTGACAGCAACAACCTGACCATGTGGTAAGACGCCTTTGTGTACGGAGCCATATCCACCTTCAGCCAAGAAATTTGCTTCTGAAAATCCACCTGTAGCAAGTTCCAGCTCGGCGTAAGTGAACCACCTAGGTGGATTTCCAAATGCAGGTGCCTTGTGCTGACATATCGAACACAATGGAGGAGGGTTGGGAGGTAAGGGCCTGGATACCGAGACTGCTTCACGTACACTTCTGCGTGGGATTGATTCACGTACACTCCTACTTAAGTTCAAATCAAGCCTATAATTCAACACTTCAACATCAGGTTCTCGATTTAAGTTGGCTAATTTATCCAGCAAGGTTCCATATGTTGAAATCAAAGCCTTATCGTAATGTCTCTCTGAAACTTCTACCACATATCTTGAAAATTCACCACCGGAACTTAGGTACTCTGTTGTCATCCATGGCTGGCAATATGAGCTCGTGTGATAAGAAACCCGGTTTTCATTGTTTGCCTCATTGTCAGAACCATTCGCGTTCTGATACTCTTGCTTTAACCTCCCCAAAATTCCAGAATTCCAGGACCATTCAGTCCCTACATCTGAGCTTGATACAGATGATGTTCCAATATCCGTAGCACTCAGAGGTGACTCGCGGTCGAAACTACTAGTTGGAGTCACACACGGCCCTTTAATCATATTCCACTCTTCAAACTGGCTATTCGTACGTTCTGAATAAGATTCCGAACAGAGAGGCACTTCGCATACCGTCTTTGGAGAATTAACCAAATTCAACCGAAGAACCATTGGCCCAGATCGTTTCATAACCACGACATTGCATTGCAGGTTCTCCAAGCAGTGTTTCTTTTCACATTTCAATTTTCTGCACAAGTTTGCAATACGATTGATTACTTGAACCGGAAGTAAGGGAATGAAACAATATTCTGGAGAAAAAGCTTTCGTCCGCAAAAAAAATTCGGATGAGGATTAACGTTGTGATATAGCACTTAACAGTAGAAATTAAGGTTGCATTAAATGTATTACTTGTCCAATATAACCCAGTTTGATTGAGCTTTCTCTGCTTCAGAAGCCACAACACCACACGGTGAGCCAGAGACAATCTTTATCCGGACCTTTATCTGTGAAGAAAAATATGGACATAGATTAGTATTAGTTGTAAAGCATGTAAGGACTAAAAATTGGGAGAAAAACGACGTTGATGCTCTGACCTTCTCTGCATCATAAACATCTCGGAGTTGCAGCATCATCTGAGAGCATGAGTCCACTATGTCATCCTTGTTATCTAACATGGTTCCTGAGAGAGACCTCCGGTGACTCGTGGTGCAATCGTTGGTAAATCTTGCAAAATCCCATATCCTTTTACCTAGACAGATGATGTTTTCAACAACCATCAACTCTGGCCGCATTGATATAAACTCGAGCACAAAACAAGGAGTAAAAATTTACCAAACAAAAATCAGACATCTCATGCATAAGTCAACTTGGTTTTGGAACCGATATCAAAGCTTCTAATTTGTGAAACACCTCCATCAAAATTAGTACCCAATAGACAAATCCAGAGGAAGTGTTAACCATAACATATTTCCAATTCACTAGAAATTTCCCTAAAGATCGAACTTCTTACATTCATAGGAGAAAAAGATTATGTCATAAAAAATTAGAACACCAATCTTAGACATGCCACACTAAATAGTTTGCTTGTCAATCTAACGGGAAGGGGGATCCGGACTTGGTGCAAGGGACGGGAATACTGCCTTGACCAACTGGCCTAACCCAGAAGTGCAATTTCTTCGATCGAAAGAAAAAGAAGATTACTTACTTGAGTGAGAAGGAATGACAGCCAAAAGCTTGACATAATCACCAGGCTGCACAACATGAGTCAAAGCCCACACCAGAGCAGTCCTTGGAATTTCCTTCAATGCTTTCACAGCCACCACCACAACTTTCCCATCACCCTGCTCTTTCATAACTCAGCACACCCAGAAATTCTGAAATTCTACACCCCCACAATTCCTCAACACACCCCACAATCAAAACCTACATCCCGATTCTCCATCACAGAACCTACAGTTCATAAAAAAGCCTAACATAGAAGCAGAAAAGCTTGCATAAATCACTCTGGGAATAAGCAGAAATTATGAAATTCTGCACCCCAACACTAACTCAACATACCCCAAAATCAAGACCCACACCCAAATTCTCCCTCACAAGCCGTACAGTTCATAAAGAAAAGCCAAACCCAGCAGCAGAACAGGCATGTATAATCACTATGGGAATAAGCAGAAAAATCTGAAATACTACAACCCAACAATCAAAACCCACATCCAAACTACCCCTCACACGCCGTCCAGTTCACAAGAAACAAAACCCAGAAGCAGAAACACGAATTAATCACTGTGGGAAAAGCAGAAACGATTATATCATGACAGGCACAGAAACCAAATGAATCAACTTTTCGAGCCTTTACCCAGATGAGAATAAAAAGCAGGCACACAACAGAAGCATGAAAGTAGGAAGCCTACGCGCACTGTCTTCAATGTGTACTTTAACAACACACTGACTCACTCTGCCGTTAAAGCCACGAGCTTTGGGATTATTGCAAAAACAGAGCAAATATATTTCTCAAACAAAAAAGTTTGGATTTTTATTTGTATTTTTTATATTTTATATTTTTGCATGAATTTTGATTAAGCCTCGGAGGGAGGGAGAGAGGGAGAGGGGGAGAAGCAGGTGGCCTAAGTTGGACTTTTATGTTGGTAGATTCTTACTCAGGACTTTGCATAATTGTGAGAAAGAAGCGCCAAGGATAAAGCATGTAAAACGACAAAGGGAAAGATTAGGTTTTAGGTTAAACGACAATGACTGGTTTATAAATATGTAAGACAAGCGATCTTAAATAGTACATACACCAATGATTGGGGTGGAGGTGGAGGTGGAGCGGAGCTTCTCTTTCTTGCACTCTCTAACCACTCTTTGAAAAGAATTTCCATGTCCTGTTTTCTGGTAAGAAGTACCATGAGAAAGTGCTTAGTTAGTTGTAATCATTTGATTTATTGTTTGAATAATGTTCCTTATCATCACCTAACCTCGTAATGAGGGATATGAGGTGTCGATGATTCGTAATATCAGGGAGCATTTTTGCTAGCACTCTTCAGTGGTGTTAATATCACCACTTTACTTATTATTATTTGATGAGTTTAAACTTTGAGATTTGTGTCTATCGCCTACATAGATCTCGAAATTTAAACTCATTAAATGATAATAAATAGGGTGATGAAATTTAAATTCATCTAACAAGAATAAATAGGATAGTGATCATCACCATCACTTGAGAGTAATGAGTAAAGATGTTCCCGTAATACTATACAAGTTGTTAATCATCCAAGCCTCATTAAAAACTTTAATTAACTATCATATTAATTGTATTTTTATTT
>JAOTRO020000001.1:2820564-2838011 GCA_028566515.2 Pyracantha coccinea | reverse complement strand
CTTTTTGAGCTTAAACCTGAGATGGATTCAACATATATCTTGCTATCTAATATCTTTGCAGTCAAAGGCAGGTGGGACGATGTTAGCAAAGTCAGGAAATTAATGCAGAGTCAGGGTGTTAAAAAAGAACCTGGTTGTAGCTGGGTTGAGGTTGATGGTCAAGTCAACATTTTTGTCTCTCAAGATGGTACGCATCCAAGAATTGGGGATATTCATTTGAAATTGGAGGAACTCGGAGAAAAGCTAAATTCATTAGGTTATATGCCGGAAACAGAAGACGTGCTTCATAGAATCACTGAAAGAGAAAAAAAGGAACATCTCCAATATCACAGTGAAAGGTTGGCTCTTGGTTTTGCTCTTATAAGTACCAGTCATCCAAAAACCATTCGGATCTTTAAAAATCTACGCATCTGTGGAGACTGCCATGACGTTATGAAGCTTGTCTCCGATGTCACAAATCGGGAAATAGTTGTTCGTGACATCAGGCGGTTTCATCATTTTAAGAATGGAACTTGCTCCTGTAAGGACTTCTGGTGATATGGCATTAGAAGCTCTGTGGTCTGGAATCTGGATAGGGGTTCACCCACAGCAAATTCCAAACACTTTCCTCGTTACGAACTGAGCCACAGTTTCATACCAAAGGAACTCTGCCCTAATCTTATCAGAGTACTTCTTCTCGACATTATGTGTTTCTTTTTTCATATCATAACTAGACAATTCAAAAAATTGTGGTTCCTGATTAAATTTTTTTTTCACTGTTGAACAAAATGACCAGGTATGCCCGTTCAAAGTCCTTTTTGTCCCAAAGGGGCTGCTTTCATGCTCCACATTTGCATATATCATAGCAAATTCTTCTTGCCACAAGGTCTGTAGATGGTTTTCGTTAAGTGCATTTCTATTATCTTTGTTTCTAGAATCTTATAATTTTTTGGAAGAATATATTATGAATCTGAATGCTGTTATTTAGTCGTTTCTCTTCAGGACTTCACAATAGTTCTTGCTGTTGAGAGCTGCTTCGATTCTCCTGATGATCTTGTGCTTCCGTTAATGACATGGCAGAGTCCTTGAGGTTCTCAACATTTTTGTGCAACTATGTTATAAACTATTTCTCTCTTTATTAATCACGTATGATCCGTAGATGAGTTTAGGCAAATGTGCTCATGCTTTGATACTGGGAATTCTTTGTATGCAGAGCACCCGCATGGTAGGCCAAGTGATGATTATGCTATGCATCTCAACAGGAGGTTCGTCGTTCTTCTGAAGTTCCAGAATCAGATATAATTCGAGCAAGCAGTACCCTGTCTGGAGAATGAGTTGCCTTGTTCGTGAAGTTGATAGCAGGGGCACATCCAAGCACGTCTCTACTTCACCTGAGTAAAAGAAGAAAGTGCAGCACCTCTACAAGTGGAAATCCTGGGTCGTGTAGACCAAACGGGGAGTCAGAAACAAGCAGTATAAAACTGCAGCTGCTTGGCGTCTATGCTATGTGAAGTTGGAAAGCCAGACGGTACCATCGTATTGGCTGCTGTCGAGTTTTATTGTGTATATTCATTGGGTTCTAGACACTAGTCGCCCTCAGGGGTGTTGTAAATCTTGAATCCAATTTCATTGATTAAAGCTTCAGTATGATATGGAATCTTTGATGGTCTTTATTTTTTTACCCTGATTATTTTGACTGGTTAAATCCTCTCGAGTCTCCGACTCTCCAAAGTAGCACCAAAATTTTATGCTTCACCAAGATGTTTATATTCCTCACTATTGCACAACAAATGTAACATGTCCCATCAAGAAAAATAAGTTACACAAAAAATGCGACATGCCCTATTTAATGACTACTAAAACAACAACAAAACTGGTACGGTACGGTACGGTGCAGCGTCACCCTTCGATGGTATAGTATACATTTTCATGGATCTCCTAAGCAATGACATTACCGCTCTTCTCATTCTGTATCCTCGTCGGAATGTGGATTCTCAGCTTCACTCCCACTGTTTATGCTATCGTTGTTGAAAGTGAGAGCCTCCCACCAGTTGAGTCGGAATTCTGATGAAGGTCATACTCAACAAATTTTATCCTCTCTTTCTTCTCAGCGTTTTTCCCTTTTTCGTTTTCTTCCCCTTTTCTCCGACGATGTCATTGTATGTGCAGCATCCACAAATGCAGCAATCGTGGATCTGTTCACCTTTTCATCTTCCTCATCTTTGTGTTCATCTTCTCCCTTGTTATCTATGTAAACAAGAAGTTCATCATCCACTTCTTGCCATCCAACTTAGAAGCTGCTGGTTGCAAGGAGTCTGATTTGGAAATATCAAGAGCCAGTTTGGTACGAAACTTTGCAATGCTATCACCAAATAGTTTTAAGCCTCGATCCTCAAGGTTAAGAAGCCATTCTGGATAATTAGATCAATATTAGAGAGAGCTTTAATAAAGGGGTGTGATATCCACACACCCCTTTTTACTTCTCACACATCTCTCATTAATTTCTATCCTTTGATCTTCTTCAATTCATTCGATCTGACGGCCGAAAATTAAGAGGGTGTGTGAGAAGTAAAAAAGGGTGTGTGGATAGCACACCCCTTAATAAAAACCTGCAAAATTGATTCACCACAAAGGGGAAGCAAGTATAATCACTTACTTATAAGAGCTTTAGGCGAAGTTCCCATTGATCTGATTGCATCATCATCCATATAAATCTGTTTCTTTACCCATTTAATTATTTGAGAAGGTAACTTTGAACCAGAAAATGCGTTTACATAACAGACGGCTCTCCTCTGATCCCTGTTCTCCCTGAAGAAAGCCAGTAGTGAGATTTTCCGAAAGGGTTTCATTACAATCTAAACAAGAAGATGAAATGTAATTGTTCTTTACATACCTAAAATATTCCACTGCTTCATGAGCAACGATCAATCTTTCCATGGCAATACTTTTCATGAGCTCAGCAGGTACGTGAATCACTCTCTCAGGGTCAGGGTTGAGGAACGAATACTCAACCAATACGATGGCATCATACAGCACTTTTCTCAACAAAACTTCATCTTCAGAACTCTGCATATAAAATTTAACTTGTTATCCTCTTTATTTTTAAGATCGCATCAACGGATTGAAAACTCTCAAACAGGGAGGAGAAATACTAACCAATAGGGAGGTAACAGGCAAAGTCTCCTTCCGCAGCATCCTCAAAAGGACATCCATGGACATACACATAAGAATGTTAGCACAAGGCATGCAGTGACTTACGCTACTTATGACAGAATTTCACCTTTTGAAATCAACGCAACAGAAGGAGCATACAAATTCAAATGATAGCCAGAAAAACAGCAAAGCAGCTACATTAAAAAGTTTGTATACGATAACAATAAGAAACACTTAATCGTAATGTCTTCCCTAAACATTTTCGCTGCAAAATCCTCAGCCATTTAAGTTTATGCAGAAATCATGCCTTCAGTAGAATTAGCTATGTCATGTTACTCTAATTAAGACAAAGTTAAAACACTAACCGAAAAGATAACAGTTCCGAAACATGGTAATGGAACCAATAGCCCAAGTGCTTAACTCCTCCAACTCCTTCCACCAAGTCCCGACTTTGAAATCCAAGCAGAGTTTCAACAAAAACACCTCTGCAATAACAACTCCAGCCAAGTACTTCACATCACATTCTCCCTCACTAAGCCCTCCAAAAATGTCATTGCTCACTAAAGGCAAGAAAGATTCCAACCCCTCATTTGAGTTCATCCAAACACAAATTAATCCCGAAAAAGGCGTAATCAGATTCAATCCAATCAACCCATCACTCTCACCCGAATCCTCACAAGAACACAAATTAATATAACCAAGAATCGTTCCCACAAAATACCTAACCTTTCTCATCACCTTCTTCTCTCTCTTCATTCTTCAACGACAAGTCCCTCTTAAACAAATCAACAGACACATTGTACACCTCGCGAACCACCGGAGCGAGCAGCGTGACACTCTTCGAAGAACCGCAAGAAGCAGAGCACATGGACGGCAGCTGAAATAAGTCCCCTGTGGCTGACACTCGATCCAAATGGTCGTCTCGGATGATTCCGGCTCCGAAAGATCAATGCGGCGTAGACCCCGATGGATTCGAGATGCGGGTCGACTCGAGCTTGCATCAATTCGTAGAATTCCTCAATAAAGTCAGATAATTTGGGGTTTTGCTTGTCAAAAGGTTTTGGATTGATTGGGTTGGCTTGAGGTCGTAGTTTTTGCCGATTAGAGTTTTCATGTTTGGCGTATCTGGAGAATTTGTGGAGCCAATTAGAGCGAGAGCCATGGTTGAATGCTGAAATGCGACCAATTTGTGTTTCGGTGAGGAATGTGATAGAAAAGGAGATGAGGCGAAGAAAAACCCTAATTCTATTCAACGGTCTAGGGTTTAAGGGGTAAATGATTGAAAGACGCCTCATTTGAAAGTGTATTTTAAACAATTGAAAGCGTTTTAGTGAAAATATTTTTGAGAATTAGAAGCATTTTGAAGTGCATTTTAGAAGGATCAATTGTTATATACTAATTTTAAAATTTATTTGTATTTTTATTAAGAATTAGTTTCAAAAGCGTTTTTATGTGATTCTTAATAAAGCTAAGTGATTTTACAAAAACTTTTCGAGTGCTTCTTTTTAAAAGTGATTCAATATCTCTTCTAAGTTAGTTCCTAATTTATCCACTATAAAAAAATAAAAGTTATCAACCATGTTGTTTATACAAGAATTCAATGTAACTGGTACATTGTTTTGTAGTATTACTAATTCAATTATCGTAAAATGAGTGAACGTCATGATTAACACTCTTTTTACTTAATGTATATTATTAGTTAGATGATAAGATCATTAGATAATAAGGTATATTATTTGACAAAAAAAAAAGGATAATTAGATACAAATCCATTTACACACTCAAAAACTACTTTTTCTTCTCCTTATTTTTAGTTACGTCCACTGTACTTTGATTTTGATCTTATTTTACCTCTTAAAACTCAAAGTTTGCTCCACATTACCTTGTTTCTGTTATTTCCGTCCGAAAAAACATCAAATATGCTAATGTGGATTAAAAATTACATTTTTAGAAGGCTTATTTTTAGTTACGTTCTCTGAAACTTGATTTCGTTCCCACTTTACCCCCGAAACTCAAATCTATTCAATATCAAAAATTGAAACAAGACAATCTGGAGTGAACTTTAAGTTTTAAAAATAAAACATCGACTTTTGAGTTTTAGAAGATAAAGTAAGATCAAAATCAAGTTTCAGAGAGCATTAACAAAATATAAGCCTAAACTTAACAATTATTTAATGAAATACACAAAAACAAACCAAAGTCGAGCAAATATTGGATTTTAAGGAATAAATGATGATTTTTGAATTTCAAGGCCGGTATCTAAAAATATGTTTTTTTTTCTTTCTTTCTTCTTTTTTTTAGGAAAGATTTTTCAATGTAACTGAAACACAAGGTAGTATATCACGTGTTACTATACAAATAATGAGATATGTGTGCTAAAAAGTTAATAACTTAAAAAATACAATTTCTTACTATTTATATAAAAATACGTGATATACTACCTGTGATAAGTTGCGTGTTCCCGTCACCTCAGAAAAATTTCTCCTTCTCAAGACGACCATGGACGTGTCGTCTCGTACTCTATTGGTTGAAAAGTGGAACCACCACATACGGTACTCAGGCTAGCCAATCAGATGCTGAGAAACACGCACAGCAGCGAAGCAAATCGATTTCACGACTACATCGTTGTACTTACAAAACGAAAGATTGAACCTGCCAAAATATAAACAATAAAGATCGTTTCTTTTCTGGTGAAAAATCCTCATAACGATCCACCAGCTTAACTGCCCTCCTCACTGTTCGATTCAAACTCTGCGTTCTTGTTCAAATTCTGAAGAGAGAGAAAGAAGAGAGAGTGATGGCGAAGCCGAAGCAAATTCTAGTTGCTATCTCAGTGTTGTTGGCGGTGTTAGCGTCCGTGCCATTCTCCGAGTGTGCTAAGAAGCCGGCGGCCGGCGCCAGGAAGGAAGACATTCCTTTCATCAAATGCCAAGTCTGCGAGAAGCTCGCGTCTCAGCTGCACCAGCAAGTCGAGAGGAAGCGAGCTGAGATCGCCCCAAAGAAGGTATTGAGATTTCCATGTGCTTTTGTTTGAGATTTCGATTAGTGGGTTTTGTTCCTTGTGTTGAATTTGATTGAGGGCAGTTTGTTTTTTTTGGCGATAGATCTCGGAGTATCAGATTATTGAGATTTCGGAGAATGTCTGTAATTTGAAGAAGCAGGAAGCTGATTGGATTTTGCAGATTGATATAGTTGAGAAAGGAGATAAGTTGGAGGTATGAATAGCAATTGCTTTGGGTTTGATTTCGGTTTTAGAGCTGTTTGATGTTTTTGGATTTTGCTTTGGAGGTATGAATTGGTGTTTTCTGTGCTTTTACTTGATACGGTGTTTTCATCAGAGAAATTATTGCTTTTGTTTCATGAAGGAGAACATTTGTTTCTCTGCGGTTGTATAGCGCAAGTATGACAATGTCGATGCAGTTGTACAAACTTCAGTCGGGTATTGTTGTATAGACACCTTGTTGTTCATTGTCCTCACCTCTTCAGTCGGGTATTGTTGTATAGACACCTTGTTGTTCATTGTCCTCACCTGCTAAATCATTTGTTACTTTTCAGTTGGTGGATCAAGGTTCTGAAGGACAATGTAATTCCGAATGCAAGACAATTGAGCGAGCTTGTCAGGAGGTGAGGTTTTCTGGGTAAATTTGCTTCCTAATACAATTGTTCCTTGAAGCCAATCTGGTTAGATTCGCTGCCTTTTCCTTTTGGTTGACCGAGGAAGTCGACGACCGTCGAATGATTTCTTAATAGAATAACAAGTGATCATTCCATATTGAGATGAAGTTAATCTGTTAGACTGTTACAATTAAACTAAGTTCGAATCCGGAATATTGCAGGTTTTGGGGTATTCTGATACAGATGTTGCAGAATATCTTTATGCATCCAAGCCTGACCTTGGTTCATTGGTGAATTATCTATGCAAAGACCTCACTAAAGCATGCAGGACCAAGCCTCCCCCAGTTCCTAAGGTAACTGCTTTCTTTGACTTGATATTCATTTCAGTTCATTCTTTGCACAATGCGTTTGCAAGGATCATGCTGTATTGTGCGTTTCCATCTAAGTACTTTATTTTCGATATGATCTATGCAACTATTGTGCATTTCCATCTACGTACTCTTATCTTCAACTTGATTCTGTATGTCTTGAACTTAAAGGTATGCAAATTAGGTTTTTGAAGCAAACAAAAGATGCTGGCCTTGAAATTTGTTTTTACACTCAAGCGTGACCACCGATGGTATCTTTTTATTCCATAACCTACAAAATTTGAGACCCTAGTAAGATTGACATGGAGATTTGTGGCTGCTGCCTCGCATGCATGTTAATCTCTAGTCTCTACCGCTATTATGGAGGTCTCTAGTATCATTATGTTACATAGGATAGTATTCTAGATGTTTCGCTTTGCACAGCTTGTTCCACGATCAAGACACTTACTTTGATACTCATGATAGTTTCTTGTGTGTTCCAGAATAGGATTCCTGGGGAAGCTTTCGTGGCCAAGTCGGAGAAAGAAGCTGAAATGGAAAGGATAATGAAATCTATGGAGGTAATTGTCCTTACATCGCTGAGAAACTTCATACCATTCTAGTGGTGGTGAACTTTGAGCTATATTCTGCTTTACCATTCTTCAGGGTATGCCAGGAGCCCCAGGCATGAAGATGTACTCAAGAGATGATTTGATGAACATGAATAATTTTGGTGGCAAAGATGCTGATGATGAAGATGATGACGACGATGATGAGACTCGGTTACCCTCGAATTTGGTAATTACAAAATTTTAACTTTAAAAATTCTCCAACCAAAATCGTTTTGTTTCTATCGACATTTAAAAAATTTCACTCAACAGGGAAATATCATGAGAGAAAAAGAGAGTGCAAAGAATGACTTGAAAGAGAAGATCACCACCGGAATTGTGAAGACCAGAGAGACACTAAAGAAGCATGCGAACAAAGTATCTAACTGGTTACGGAAAACGTGGCGGCGAGTGAAAAAGACGGCTTCAAAGAAGAGTACAAAGGGCAACAAGCGAGAGCTTTAGAACACAAACAGAGTTATAGGAATTGTAGTCGAGAGTCATCAGGTTTTTGTTAATTGTATCAACATGCTTATGACATTCTAAGTAGAAAATTTGAGGACAAGTTGGAAGACATTTGCTTGAGGCTTTATACTACGTTGTTTTTCATTGCAATTGTATCAATTTCTGGAACATTGCTCGAGTTTTCAAGTTTATGCGAATGAAAAATCTTAAAGAACGAAGTAAGAACAGATGGAGATTTATAGAATTGCAAGACATCAAGTAAAATAGATCAATTCAAAACCTTTTAGCATCAAAATTTTGACATTACAATTTTAAGAAATGAATAATTCGAAGTACATAGGCTACAATGCTGCCTCCTAGCACGTCTAACGAGAGGCAACAATCCACAACACTCAGTTTGTTGCAATTATGGATTGCTTTCTTGATGGAGCAATACCAAAACGCAACTTAGCGCATTTTGTAGCATTGAACCCTCGAGACTGTGCATCGTCGGCCATTTAACGAATACTTGAGCATTATGTCAATATCACGGGGATTCTTTTTGTTTTGCGCCACAGTCATGCTTCCGACAATTGACTCTCCTTGACATACTGTTAGCACATCTTCCAGGTACAGGACTGTTTGCTTCCAGTGAGTAGACCGTGATCTTGGCCCTGCATTACATTTCACTTTGTCAGAAAAGATATGATTACCTACGGAGAAGCAGTTTGTATACCAAAATAACAGTTCACTTCGTCCGAAAACACCATACAGTAGTTAACTGAAAAATTGAGTTGCGGAACACCACACTGAGGAAATTATAACAAATTTACTAAATGGATAAGAATGAATGCTGTAGAAAACGCAGGAAACCTATGAGCAATCTATTCTTTTCCATTTCTATGTTGCTATAAATGGCCTTATTTCTAAGACAAACTTCGATCCACAAATGAATAAAAATAAGAGGCAAGGCACAAAATTATTGACCTGTGGAGAAGCCCATCAATTTATGACACTTTGTAAATGACACATCAAAGTAGGCTACAAGAGCATGAATGAAATCATCATGCTCAGCAACAAGCTTGAAAGGGGCCGTGAAGGAAGCATCTCCTGGAGTCATCTTAGATATATCCATTGTCTGAATGAAGTAAACTGAAGAAAATTAGTGGAAACAATTGACAGCACAAAGGGGGCAAAGACTTATTTCACGTAGTGTCGCAGGGCGAAAACAGGATATGTGTTTCCCACCTTGAGTAGCTGACTGTTTGTAACAATTTGGTTTTGGTCAACGGTGTCCACAAGGGGCTCCATCATGGCTTGCTTCTTGATGCAGCTCATGTCAAAGCTATAAACATTGTTCCAAACTGGAATAACATGAAACAAGAGGTAAATAGCAAAAAATCAACGAGATGCACCGCAAGCTACATGTACATTTGTGTGACCATTTGAACCTCCACAGATGATAAACCGGACACACACAAGAATTCAAAAGACATACATTCTATCTTGTCCTCTTTGTACTCTGCATCCTCAATAGCTGTCAAAAAGAGAGACGCTTTGTCTGGCAGTAGAATGCCATCATCTACCTACAAACAAGCAAAAGACAGAACATTCAAAAAAATTATGCCATGATCCATATTTTCTATGCAACGATCAGCTAGTAAAATTATTGTTTAGGAGTGCAAAACACTAAAACTGCAATAGACTATATCCCTCAAAAAGGATCACAAGAACCTAAGCCCCACCCAACTGAATGAACAGTTTGCATGAGGTTTAGGTATTCTTGACCAACATATCACAAACAATAAATTTGGAATGTAAATACTACTTACAAGCCATTTATCACGAGCATAG
Organism: Pyracantha coccinea; assembly: GCA_028566515.2. NCBI lineage: Eukaryota > Viridiplantae > Streptophyta > Magnoliopsida > Rosales > Rosaceae > Pyracantha > Pyracantha coccinea. The sequence continues at coordinate 2,828,011 of JAOTRO020000001.1, read as the reverse complement.
AGGACCGTATTTAACATATTCTCAAACAACAAAAAATATCCCATCCATTCTGAGATAATTATATCCACTTTAGGGACTGGAAGCTCAATTTCTTCAATCTTCCCTTTCAGAACAGTTATTACTGCATTTATTAAATAAAGAATGAGTAAGTATAATACTCAGTTTGTCAAAACAACGTCAAGAGACTAAACAGAACTACATGCAGGCATGAACTTCAAAAGCTTTACGATTAGAATATCCGTTTGTTTCAACAATCTCTTTTGCCATGTCAGCCATGTCGGAGCACTCAACCTGTGGGTAACATAGTTTGTTAAATCACTAATATTAAGGAGACATAACCAAACTATATTACAAAATAGGAAAATACTATGTATTCCAAGAAATTGATTTGTTCATAAACTTTCATTAAGAAAAACATACCGCATAAACATGCTTTGCACCCGCTTTTGCACAAAACAGAGACAAAATCCCAGTCCCAGCTCCCACGTCAAGAACAATCTTGTCCTTTATTAGAAACTTATTCTGATAGATAACATTCTGATATGTCTTAGTCCTCACTAAATCTTTCAACATTTCCTGCAACATAACAATAGTCAGTGAGCACCCAATCAGTATCAGCAAAAGGTTACAAGAACAAAATACAGAACCGTTTCGCATCCAAGTGGAATGCACTTACTTCATGAATACCTGCAATCAAAAGAAAACACAAAGATAAGCCTTTCTTAGCAAGTAACATCGAAACTGAACAATATATTAAAAAAAAAATAAAAAAATCAAAGCATCGTAATTTTGCGGCTCGCTCTATTACTTGGTGCCATTAGCACTTAAAATCAAAACTCCCAATCAACTAAACTAGCACAATATCTAACTTGGAAAACAAAATCCAACCAAGTTCGAACTTTACAAAACCACACCCGAGTTCAAAACAAAACGCAAACAATTCGAGACCATTCTATTACTTGCTTCCATTGCACCTTAAAGCAACGCTCCCAATCAAACGAAAACCAGCACAAAAGTCTAACTTCCAAAACAAAATGCAACCAAGTTCGGAACTTGCGAAACCCACACCGAAAACCCAATCACGAAAACTACAAAAAAAACACCCTTTTCCAATCCCATTATCTAAGTTTTCAGACCATCCAAACAAAACCCAGAAGCAAAAAACAGAGAATCGAAGCAAGTAAGTTTTGTTTTCTTTACCGAAGTGAGAGTAGGAGTCGAAGTAATAGTCAGCGCTGGTCTTGCCATCGGCTTCGACGAAGGAGACCTCCGGCTCGCCCATGAAGTCATCGACGGCCTTGTCGAGCTCGGGGTCGCACATGGACTCGTCGGGGTTGGAGCTCTCGGGGACGTCTTTTACGGCTTCGCCGGGGTGGCCGAAGCCCGCCCCCGAGCCCTGGTTGCTGCTGTTGGTATTCTTTCGGCGACCCATTGACAGGCGGATTTAGGGTTTTGTGAGGGGTTTTTGGGTACTTATCGGGCTCGCAGATTTGAGCTTTTATTTTTTGTATTTCCTCTTCAAGTCGCCGGAGACTTTGGTCCATGCTGATGAAACGACGTCGGCAATACTTCCAATAGGCAGTCAACCATGTCAATAAAATGGATTATTTTTAGTTTTTTTTTTGGGTCAAAAAATGGATTATTTTTAGTTGAAGTTCTACAAAAGTGCTCTAATCGGTTAGTAATTTAATGCGGTGATAATTATTTGTTTTTTACTCCGGCCTATTGTGGAGGGGGCATAATTACCCTACTAACACGAGGGCTTAAACTAAGAAGCCATTTCTTAGCTGTTGCCTGCCTGTTGGGGATAACGTAATGCCCTACTAACTTGAGGGCTTATAGCGTGCTTAATTTGACTTCAACATAAGATGACAATGAATTAATCACCCACCTGACTCAACAATCACTTTCATATCCTACTATACTTAGTTGCAAACCAACACTACCAGACATTTGTTTGAATTCACTTCACAAATTAATTTTATGATAGATAATATTTTACGGTAATCAATGAAGATTTTCTTTAAATGGTTATTACCTTAACAAGTTACTAACTACCAACTTAACTATCAGCGCTTAAGAGCTCGTGTGAAGCTTTCAATGCCGATTTTGTGCCCTAAATAATCAACATTTTGTTCATAAGTTGATTCAAAATTGTACAAAAGTTGTCGTAAGTGAGAATTTTCAAAAGGTCACAGAGAAATTTAGCGTAGCTAAAATTATATATACATTCTAGAAGTGTTTGTTTTACTTGGAGTTCTTTTATCGTTCAATTAGGGAAAATATTGAAAAGCAAAACAAGCAAGTGACCCTTTACCACAGTGGTGGGAAGGTGTTGAGCCATTGCATAATGGCGTGAGTTTCAACTCCGTCAGTAGCTAATCTAACATTCAATCTTAAAAAATCTATCGTTTGACCAAAAAAAAAAAGCAAAACAAAAGTTGAGGAATAACGACCACACATGTATAGTGAAAGTTTACAACAATATTCACAGAGGATGCTTTGATTTGTTTCATCTTATTCTTCTTTCTGTGATAAATAGCAGAATTCAAAGCTCCTGGAGAGCACATCAAAGTCATTTATCAAGTGGCCATGGCGCCCCTGCCATTACTGCTTCAATCTCCGATATTTCCCGAGGAACGTTTGTCATGTTCTTACAACCGTTAGCCGTGACAAGCTACAAAATGCAGAACCAGGTATAAGCACACATCACCAGTACAGAGAAAATAAGACATGCATGAAATCACAAAGGCTGAAGTGAGATCAGCAGCATGCCAGTATGTACAGTTTTAGGAATGGCATAGGAACAAGTAAATTCCGGTCCAAAAACACACAATGCAAATTTGACCAACGGGAAAAGGAGCGCGGGTCAAAAAGAAGTAAAAGGAATCATAGGGTTCAGAAAATGGGGTACCACATCACTTTCAATTCGAACTCCACCAAAACCTCTAAACCTACTAATTGCTTCATGATTAAAGAACTTGGTAGTATTTGAGTTTCCCATAGCTGGAACCAACAAAGCATCAATGAAGTAGCAACCAGGCTCTACCGTTATGACCTACAGAACAACCCACCAAGATAAAGCGTCAAATGCAATAGAATTCATTTTAGCCAGGGTTCAGAAAATAAAGATTCAGAAAACCGGTGAAAGGATTTGATGTTTATATATTAATGGGGAAAAAGGAACAAGAAAAACAATCAAGCGAAATTTGATACTAACCATTCCCTCTTGGAGTTTTCTTGTTGTACGTAAAGACTTCAATCCAGGTTCTTTTGATCTCTCCGTTCCCTGCAAATTATGCAGTTGTTCCCAGGTTCCCCCAAGGAGTAATGCCAAAATTATTTAAAAAAATAATTCTGAAAGATAAACCAGAAAGGTATAGGAATAAATTCTTGAAAATAACCTTTGGGTAGCCACCAGGATCATGAGTGTCAATACCAAGCAAATGCCCAAGACCATGAGGCATAAAAACAGCACCCAGTCGTTTGACCATCATATCATCAACGTTCCTAGAACCAAGAACCATGAGCAACTTATGTAGAGTTATCCTCCCGAAACTAGTGAAAACTTGCACATAATTGGAATACTAGAGAATACATTTGAGATACAATGATTGTTACCCGACTAGGATCCTCCCTCTCTTCAATGATTCAAGAATAACCTTTTCTGCTAGTCTGCAAATTATAAGGAGGCAAAGAGAATCAGAATTTAAATGATATTTGCAAAATCCTAAATATTTTTCGTAGAACATGGTTGACTTTAGTCATACTTATGCATATCAAGCCAGCTTACTCCAGGTTTCATTGTAGATATGACAGCATTGTGAGCATCAAGGACAGCCTGCAAAAGCAAGATAATTAGACACAAAAAGTAAATATGTACAAGACAATGCTATAAATCGTTGGACGCAGAAATATGAATGTTGTTAAACTAAAGCAGGCACTACACACCAGTCAGGAGCCATAAGCACACACATCATGCATGTGTGCACACTTGTGCACAAAAACAAAGAGCAAGAAGAAAAATTATAGAAACTAAAAATGCGACAATAGCACTAATGCACTTACATTATATATAAGTGCTTGGTCAGGGGTAAATTTTCCGTTCACCTGCAGATAAAGTTGAAAGAATTCTGAGAAAACCTCAGGGAAATTTCAAACAAATAGGCATTGTCCACAGTACCATAAGGAGTCTCCTGCTTGCTTCTATTTATTACCCTTCAGTTCAGAGAACCTCAACCATAGCTAAAAGAACAATTTCAAGCAAAAATGCACATACTCACTGGGTAAGAACAAGTGATGTCAGAACCATAGAAGTTGTATTCAGCTCCCATATCAAGCAATGCCAAATCTCCATCTTCCAAGATCTGCACAAAAGATGTTATGAGTTTTAGCTAATCTTCATAATTTTGACAAAGTGCTCGGTAGTGAAGTATAGTGTACCCTGTCATTCGGAGCTGCTGCATGCCCATAATGGAGAACAGCACTGTATTTTTCAAAACAATAGATTTTTTAGCAAAATTTTACAGTTGAGGTTTAACCTCAATATCAATATATTCATATCCTATAATGAAATAAAAATGATCTGTTAATTACTGGAACCAACCGGATTATTGGGACTACCTCATCGAAACAAAAACAATAACTTTTGATGACGAAAAGCCTACCTATTATCACCAGTAGCACAAATACATGTGTACGAGCAATGTCTACAGCCACCATACATGTAGGTGTGGTGAAGAAACATACTTTCCAGCTGATACTCGTACATGCCTACCCTAATTTTTCTCATGACCTGGTCAAATGGAAAATTGCAAACATGACAAAGAAAAAGAGCCCAGAATCAGGATTTCAAAGTGCACAAAGTTCATGCAGTAGTGAACTAACTGATCCATTCCTAAGCTGCTTCTTGCTATTAGAAGTACATAAAGGGCATGTACTCACAGATATACTTTCAAGGATAATATGCAGAAGTGTTAAATGGACGTTTAATTATTAAAATACATATATGATGTATATATCAAACACATTTGTGCAATCGAACATTTTCATAAAAGATTACCTCCACATGAGCTTCAGAGCTTATATCATTGGCAAACTGGATAAGGGCAAGCTCCAGATCTGATTTTATAACACGGCATTCAGTCAAAACTGGATGCAAGGTAGTCAAATCTGTGTCAAACTTATCAATCCCCTATACAAAGATTAAGAATATATATTAAAATTTAAGAATCTACTTAAAGAATATGAAGTTTACTTTAAAAAACCAATGAAGCTTGTTACCAAGTCCTTAAAATCATCAAAACTATTGAGGGAAATATATATATGCTATCAGTAAAGCAACAACAACAACAAAGCCTTATCCCAGTAAGTGGGGTATGCTATCAGTAAAGCATTATAGAAAAATGTGTTTGAAAAGGAGAATGCAACATGTCATTACCATATATTGTTGTTATTAATTTGTTTAACTATTCAACCTAACACCTATCACTCTCCAAGGCCAGCCATCTTAACCATCCTAACCATGAACTTGTGTAGCAAGTCTTATTCTGAAAGTATGATTTGATATAAACAGGGCGTATACCTGAAACTCTGCAGGTTTCGAGAATAGATCACTATCAGTGTTGATCCCATGCAAGAGAAACAATACAGGTTTACCGGATCCCTTGTATTCATCATGCAAAACTGTTGCGATCTCATCAGTATAGTGTACCGTGCTAACCATATATCTTTCCTGCAAATGAACAACACAAATGTGAGCTAACGAGTAATGACTGCTTCTTTTGTTGACAGAGAAATGTATTAAAACTAACAATCACCTTGAAGTAAGATAAAGGCTTTATCTCTCCCAACCAAACAGCATATTCAGCAGGCAATCTCGGAGCAAAGAGAACAGACTTCCCTGTTGCAATGTCCTTCGGGAAAAATGGAACAAACAGATCAGTTCCGAAGAAAAATTACGTGTGACCCACAAAAGCTTATCTATTTCAGCTTCAACATTACATAAACAAACACCTAACAAAGATAAATTCACATTTGAGAAAACCCGAACGTCACAACTATATGTACTTACTACAGCTCCATAGAAACCAGGCTCTCTTACTCCAAACAAGTAAGCAAAGTAACTCTCTTGTCTGTAACAAAATCAAACACTAATCAGAAAATAAACAAACAAATCATCCATCAATAAAAAAAAAAGAAAAAAAAAAGAAGCATTGATCTTTCTTATCCAAGTTAAATTAAAAGAAAAACTAATGAAAATGGTTTAAAAACTTTGAGTTTTAACCAAAAGGACAAAAAAGTGTTGTAAGTAAATAGTACAATGAGTGACTTTTTAGAGTAAAAATGTCCTTAAAATGAACAGTACTTTCATTAAGACTCCCTAAATTAAATGGAAAATTTTAATCTCTAATATTAAAATCTAATCACACCGGATAATCAAAATGTCCATTTTACATACTGGGATTCCATTAAATCAAATAATACTTAATCATGCAATGCAAAAAACCGAAAGCCAAGCTGAAAATTAAAAATAATTTGAAACGTGATTAATAATATTAATTATTTCAACTCGGTACCTGAAGAGCTCGGTGTGATCAGTGTCATAGCGATTCTGCTCTTCGCCTCCCTGAAACAAGAAGTTGATCAAAACCAAAGTTCATTAATTTTTTTTATGAAATATATTGAATCGAGACTAACGACGAGAAAGTGGATTACTTGGAGGAGAACGAAGCCGTAGAGGGGGCGGGAAGATTCAGAGAGGTGGCGGCGAAGTGAATTGAGGAGCGTTGCGCGGTTGGTGACGTGGAGCTCCGGTGGAACTGGAGGAGGAGTCAGAGTCGACGGCGAAGCCATGGAAAATGGCTTTTCTTTCCAGGACAAAAATGGACCCACAGACTCACTTATAGGGATGTGAAATGGATTCAGCCCAACAGTTTTATTCCTCTATTTTGGGCCTAGACTCAAGCCCACTACTAGCTCATCAAGGCTTAATAGATTTTGGCCCGGCTTATGAATAATCTAGGGTTTCTATTTATTTGTTTATTTATTTATTTTATGAATTAATAATATGAGCTCATATGAAAACTATTTTGTTTTTCAATTTTTTTTTTGTCAAATGATAGATTTTGTTAGATTAGTCATCGACGGAGTTCAAACCCACGTCATCCTCATCTAACAATCATCTCTAGAAAAATTCATTCAATTTGGAGACATTTGTTTTAATGAAAAATAATATTAGTTATTATATGTGTCAAACAAATCGACACTGTTATTTTAACATCCTCATGATGGACTTTTAATTTGTTTGATTGATTGGATGACAATATGTGATGCAGGACATGAAATAAGATCATCAGAAGATTCAATATATTTGGCTTTTGAAATTCAGCTGATATACATGGAATACAAGGGTTCTGAAGTAATGAATTTTATGTAATAATTCAAT
>JAOTRO020000001.1:2807325-2820464 GCA_028566515.2 Pyracantha coccinea | reverse complement strand
GGAGGAGGAGAAGGATCGTCACGGCCTCCTACTTTCAGAAATTTCAAACCTACCAATCAATCCGTAATTTGCAACTTTATATATGTTGGGGAAATTATATCTTTAGTAGAGAGTCTGACCTGTTATATTGTTAGTCCGACGTAGACTACTAATCGACTTGAATCTTGTTTGAACGTGTAGGAAGCGAGCGCATGGGCATGTGTTATGGAAGTAGTTAAAAAAGTGCAGGATTTTTGTAGATAATTCAGACACAAAATCTATTCGGCACATCCACATTTTTGACAGTAAGTATACAAATTTGGCGAACTAGAAGAAAAATGAATACGGTTAATCACGTACCATATAAAGGAGAGGTGCATACATTCAAAGGACAAATACTACACATTACAACGGAAAAATAGTAAATGACTGACCCAACAAAGGAGTTTTATCAGGCACTATCAGCCTCTGTAGTTGGGGAGTACCAGCCGTGGTGGATCTCAACAGCCTTCTTTCTTCTAGCCAGTCGAGACTTCCTCCGTGCTCCAGTATTCCTGTGCAGAGTTCCCACCTTAACTGCTTTGTCAATGATGGAGTATGCCTCTCCAATGAGCTTCTCAATAGAAAGGACCTCTTCGGGTGCAGCATCTGGCTTCTTCTTCAGCTCATCCAGAGCTTCCAAAACCTGGTAAAGGTAGCCAAGAATTAATCAATAGCAGGTTAACACGCCAACAGTGTCTTTCAAATTTTATCTTCTCCATTACTTTCCAGCCAAAAGGAACAAAAAATATAGGAAACTACACATTTAATAACAGAAACAGAGATCACTTCCAGAACCTGTTGGGATAAAAATGGCATCACACTGCCGGATAAAACACAAATGTTTGTGGCTACCAATACAATATGTGGAAATATATATACTACCAGCCCATCATCTTTACAGTAAATAAGCACATAACTAACATTTTTCTCTGACTTGACCATATGTTTTTTCAAAAATGATGCTCCAAAGCACTAAGCAAAATAATTTCTCCGGCACAACTTGCATCCACACCAAACACCAATCCAATACTTTATCTTCGTACAATTGTCTCATGATCACATAATTGTTAATTCACAACACGAACCAATCGATGTTACTGGTACAAAATATAATCCACCTACACCTAATCATCTTATATTAAGAAGACATCATACAATAACAAAATGCAAGCTCCATTGCTGGATAAATAAAATAAGGACTGAGAAGACATCAAATCCAATGCAGACAGCAGATAAAATTGAACCCAAAAGGCAAAAGCCTTCTCTAACAAATAGATACATATAAAGAGACGTTTGGGATATAGATATGGGTGTACCTGGAAGAATAGAGACACACTAAGTCTGAAAGAGTAAAGAGAGATAGTGGAATTTCGGAGGAATACTGGACGACGATGAACTGCACAACCATAGCTATTGGTGGCGGTGATTCCACTGCGAGAGACAGTTCGAAAAAAAGTATTCAATAAATCTTACACAACTATAATAATTCAGTCATGAGCTTCAAATCATTGGCATTTCAATTATAAGGATTCATAATTTCAATTTTAAGATAGTATTAACTGTTTACAAAATTAGAAGCAGCTGATGGCATAGCATCCGGCTTAAGTATGCTAAAGTTAGACATAATCTTTGGTATGTAGAGGTGTTTTCTTTTTTGAATCTTTCCTGCAACAGATCACAGCTGGTTTCTACAAATTTTGAAAACTAAAACTGTTAGTATGGATGTCTATTAAATTTAATCTCGTAACAGTACGACGTATAAGAAAACAAAGTGACAGTGCATATATAATCCATGTTTCCCTATTTTTTCATCTGCTCTATCAGATAAATGTGAGTGCTAAATGAGTGCATTTAAATGAAAGAGAGTTGACAGAGGCATAACTGGATAAAGAAAAGGTCTTTATATCAATAAAAATAAAAAAATTCTTAATAGTTGGACATGGAAAATGAAAAAAAATGATAGGATGAAACAAAGAAAGGCCCTTAAAATTTTGACAGAGGCATTCTCAGCAAGTTAAAAAAAACAGAGGCATTCCCAAACAGAAGATACACTCTGCAGTAAAAGGAAAATATTACCTGAGGAGGAAAAATAAAAAGCAAAAAGTAAAAAAAATTGTAAACCTTAGTAGCAACATAGAATGCATACGAATGAAGCATTTTTTTTTTCAAATGAAAACTTGTAAGAAAATAGAAAACCAAGTGAATACTTGAATCAAGAAAGTCCCCAATGCAGCACAGGGAGCATCTTCACTGATAGCACCAATCCAGAACTTTAAAGCAGCACAGTCCAACGAAAGCAAATCCATATACAACTGAACCATTATCCGCCTCATGTGGTGAAGAAACATGCTTTCCAGCTGATACTCGTACATGACTACCCTAACTTTTCTCATGACCCGGTTAAAAAGAAAATAGCAATCATGACTAAGAAAAAGGGAGTCAAGTTTTGAAATATTTCTAAAGACGTTATAAGAATGAGCCCAAAATCAAGATTTCGAAGTGCACAAAGTTCATGCAGCAGTGAAATAACTGTCCATTCCTAAGCTGCTTCTTGCTATTAGAAGTACGTAACAGGCATGTACTCACAGTCACAGATATACTTACAACGAAGTTATGCAGAAGTATGTGTTAAATGGACATTTATTTGTTAAAGACGCATATGATGAATATACGAAGCACATTTGTGCAATCGAATGTTTTCATAAAAGATTACCTCAACATGAGCTTCAGAGCTTATGTCATTGGTAAACTGGATAAGGGCAAGCTCCAGATCTGATTTTGTAACACGGCATTCAGTCAAAACTGGATGCAGGGTAGTCAAATCTGTGTCAAACTTATCAATACCCTATACAAAGATTAAGAATATATATTAAGTTTAACATTCTACTGACAGAAGATGAAGGTTTTGTATTTAGTTTAAAACAAACGAAGCTTGTTGCCAAGTCCTTAAAACCACCCAAACTACTGAGGGAAAGATATATACATATTTCTACGGTAGTAATGCTATAAGTTAAGCATTACAGAAAATTGTGTTCAAAAAGGAGAATGCAACAAGTCATTACCATATATAGTTATTATTAATTTATTTAACTATTCAACCAAACACCTAGCACTCTCCAACCTCAGCTTTCTAAAGCATCTGAACCAAGACCTTGTGCAACAAGTTTTATACTGAAAGTATGATTTGAGAACAGAAAAAGGACATTTACCTGAAACTCTGCGGGTTTTGAGAATTGATGACTATCAGTGTTGAGACCATGCAAGAGAAACAATAAAGGTTTACCAGATCCCTTGTATTCATCATGTAGTACTGTTGTGATCTCATCGGTATAGTATACCGTGCTAACCACATACCTTTCCTGCAAATGTATAGCACAAATGTGATCTCACAAGTAACGACTGCATCTTATGTTGACAAAGAAATGTATTAAACCGACATTCACCTTGAAGTAAGATACAGGCTTAATCTCTCCCAACCAAACAGCATATTCAGCAGGCAACCTTGGAGCAAAGAGAAGAGATTTCCCAGTTGCAATGTCCTTAAAAAAAATCAGTTCGACACAACATTTACGTGTAACCCGAAACACCCAACAAAAATAATTTCCCATTCAAGAACAACCCGAATGTCGCAACTCTGTGTTACATACGATGGCTCTATAGAAACCAGGTTCTCTTACTGCAAACAAGTAAGCAAAGTAACTCTCTTGTCTGTAATGGAAAATCAGATACTAATCAGAAAATAAACAAAAATCATCCATTAATGAAAAAAGCATTGATCTTTCTTAACCAAGTTAGATTAAATCATAAGGATTCGAAGTAACTTAGGAGCGCCGACTGTCGACTACCAGACGTCCTCCCCCTCCTCCTTTATCCGGGCTTGGGACCCGCAACGTAAGATAAACTTATATAGGCGGAGTAAACCAAGTTAGATTAAATGGAAAATTTTAATCTCTAATATCAAAATCTAATCACATTGGATAATCACAATGTCCATTTTTACATACCGGGATTCCACAGAATCAAACAACAATTAAACATGCAATGCAAAAACCGAAAACTAAGCTGAAAATTAATGAAAATTAGGAGTAAAATCAACAATATTAATTATTTCAACTGGGTACCTGAAGAGCTCGGTATGATCAGTTTCATAGCGATTCTGCTCTTCGCCTCCCTGAAAACAACAAATTGATCAAAACCAAAGTTACTCAATTTTTTTTTTTTTTTTTATGAAAATATATATTGAATAACGACGAGAAAGTGGGTTACTTGGAGGAAGACGAAGCCGTGGAGGGGGCGGGAAGATTCAGAGAGGTGTAGACGAAGTGAAATCAGGAGCGTTTCGTGGTTGGTGACGTGGAGCTCCGATGGGACAGGTGGAGGAGTGAGAGACGACTTCGAAGCCATGAAAATGGTTTTTTCTTTCCGGGCCAGAAATGGACCCACAGACTTACTTACAGAGATGTGAAATGGACTGAAGCCCAAAAGTTTTGTCTAGACTCAGGCCCATAATAAGCTCAGTAAAACCAGTAGAATATTTTGAGGTTTCTATTTTTTTTTATTGTACTTTTTTTTTGGTAAACTTTTTTTATTGTACTGGGAAATGATGTTATGGGACTGTTTGAAAATCATTTGCTTTACCAATTTTTTCTGTTTTTGAAAACTAAAAACATGAGTGAATGATTATATATTTTTGCCAATTTAGTTGATAACATCTTGATGGTATAGAACAATACTTGGTTTCTTGCATGTAAGGAGTCACTCCACCTCCAATAATGACGTGACAATATTTTACTGTACAAATGTTAAAAAAAAAAAACCATTCATTCTCTTTGTGATCTAACAATCATCTCTAGAAAAATTCATTCAATTTAAAGAATTTTTTTTCTTTTTTAATAGAAGATTTAGTCATCTATACACCTTCATGATGAACTTTCAATTTGTTTGATTTATTGGATGATTAGATGTTCTCAAAATTGATTGAATTGTTCTAGAGATGATATTCAGATGGCAAATTGTTTTTTAAATGTCATATGAGCTTATACATTTTTTATCATTTTTTCATATGAGCTAATATTTTAAGTGATTTGTCATACTAACTTTCCGAAATCATTAATATGTCGTCTCGCCCTAATTTCGTTAAGTTTTCCATAAAATAATAAATAAAAAAATCATGTGCTTTGCACACGATTTGTGTTCAGGGTTATTTTAGATATTTCAATGAAGAATATCATCCAACTATACAATAGATTGGAGAGTCCCCAATGATTCTATAATTTTTAGTCATTTTCAATTCAAAACACAGAGAAGCGAGTGCATGTTGTTCCCTTTTGCTAACCTTCATATTCTTGCATACCAGATCAATCTTCTTTTTGTACCTTTTGAGAAACCCTAGAGTTATTTTTGTCGAAGGCAACTTATTAAAGGGGGAGTGAGATGTTGTCCAAAATAACCCTGAACATAAATCATGTGCCTTACTCATAATTTATTTTGAATGAAAAACTTAATTAGGGTGAGATGACAAATTAATGATTTCGGAAAGTTGGTATGACAAAATCTCTTAAAATTTTATTTCATGTGACAAATTGAAAAGGTGTATAAGTTCATGACATTGCAAAAATATTCCCTATTCAAATTATGATAAAGAGAATGAACAATTCTGCTTATAGCACGTATACTAAAATGATATGATGTCGTCATTGAAGAGAAATAACTCTTAATTTACATGTAAAAAACCAAACAACATCCTATAATATATTCATGAGAATTGCTAAGGAAACTCTCTCAAAAGTGGAACTCACCATGAATTTTTTGACACCTTATAGTTTAAAATCAATTTTCATATCAATGTTACAAAACAATATGGCAAGAAACATGAAGTTTTCTAAAACAGTGTACGGTTTTCTCAAAACAGATTGTACGGTTTTCTCAAAACAATGTGTTAGGTTCAAGTCCGCAGTCAATCCTGTTTCCGAGAGAAACAACTGAAATTTCCAATATTTTTGGATCTGAAATAGTGCGAAAGAAGGTCTGACTTCAAGTTATTCAGGAATTAGTTAAAAAGTCCCGAAGTCTTGTAGAAATTGTAATAAGTATGTATACATATTCATTTCCATGTATATGCATGTGTTTGAATGCAATTTACGAGGCCTTGCTAGCTAGAATTAGAATATAATTAAACAATTTCATGAGTTCCAATGTAAAGCCCTTTATATATGTATGTATGTACACATGAGATAAGATGATTGCCGATCAGTTAGCTGATCCTGCGTGGTTGCCTGGTTGCAATTGAGGTGGAGTATGGCTACATGTAAATATGTGCTATCTATGAATCCGACATATTATGTTACTAGACTGTTATTTTAAGAAATTGTTTTTAGAAAAATTAAAATGACTTTGAGACAATTATAAATAATTTTTGGAACATATGACTGAAAAAGTTAAAAGTGTTTCTTGATTCTGAAAAAAACACATATACATTTAGTGCTCTTTGCGATTCGGCAAGAGCTTCTGAATGGATTTTCATAAAGCACTTGGTTTTTTTGAATAAATTTTGTTGTGTTTGTAGCAAATGGTTTATTCTTCACAAGAACATTCAGTGGTAGAGTCAGATTTTCATGTGAGGAGATGCCTGAGAACATGAAAAATCGGTGGTGCACAAACATTGAAAAACCCATCAAATTCAATATGGAGAACTAAAAATATTGTACAAACTCAAACACTTGGATATGAGGTAAAGAGTTAAGAAAAAAAATTAAGGAAAACTAATGAAAAAGGCTTAAAAACTGAGTTTTAATTAAAAGGACAAAAAAGTGTTGTAAGTGAATAGTATCATGAGTGACTTTTTAGAGTAAAAATGTTATTTTAGTTAAAAATGAACATTACCGGAAATGTTTCATTAAAACTCTCAAAAAATTAAGAATATAACGAAAGGACAAGAAAATACAAAGCAAAGTTGATAACAAAAGGAGGGGAAGGGAAGTCTACAATGAAATAAGAGGGAGTGAAGAAAGGAGGCATGTAAAGGAAAAAAGAGTTTCGATTGAGAAGGGGCACGCTTGAATTTTAATGATATTCGACTGATAAGCAGTCGCAACAATAATATATTATGGTAGCCAGAAAAAAGACAAGATGGGCCCGAGACCATTCTGGTCCCTTAGTGGCTCTACCTCCGAGAACATTCTCAAACATGCTACAAGTCAGGTATTTGTTTAAATATCTTTCTATAAAAATGAACCATAAGCTCTTCGAATGAAGTATATAGAAAGTGTGACTAGACGGATCATTCAATATTCATGCATATGATCAACTGTACATATGCATGTTTAGTATTATCGAATTAAGACTTTAAAACAAAACAAAAATAAATGATGGTTGGTGCGTCTTATAATTTACAATCATGATAAAGCAATCTTATCTGTAATTAAGCCTCTGTGCATGGAGGTTCTTGGATCACAATTTAGGAATATAAGAAACTTAAACAATGCACTTATTAGCTATAAACTTATTTATATACGCGCGGAGTTAGTATTCCACCAATAATATTGAGAAACTCGTACGTACAATACAGCCATACACATGCATTTTTTTAGAGAGAGTTTGGGAGGAAAGCACATGGTTGGGACGCAGAAAATTCTCCACAAAAAAGGTGATTCTTGGCACATATGTAGAGACATTGTTTAGAATATAGAATGAGGATCTTCGCCGGATCCTCTTTGTGAGGATTCTGGGGATCTTCAAATCACATATTCAACCATAAACATATAAAAGTTAACAAAAAATATTGCAAGTTGAGGTGAAAATAAAAAAGTTAACAAGGGTTGGTTGAGTAATTGGTAATGATCGTTTTCTTCGCTAGACCAAGATCTAGGTTCGAATCTCGTTGTCGGCAATCTCTCTTGAAGTGCAATCTATAAAAACAAAAAAAAGAGCTAAAACCATCTCTATAAGTTCTCAAAAAGACTTACAGTATGTTCTGACCCTGGAATGGTATCGCCTCACCTCTTTCTAACCTTTTTCAGATTTAAAAAAAATAAAAAATAAAAAACTTTGAATATTATTGGCATTATTAGGAGTCAAAGTCTATGTGGACGATGGTGGATCGCATTTCATGTTGTACAACCAAAGCAAACAACATTAAGAAAATGGGATTATGGCAGCATATATATACAAAAAGGCATATATTGTGTACGTACAAAATACAAAGTTGACAATTTATATATATATATATATGCAGAAGCACAAGATGTATTTATGTTGCAGGAAATTTCTAAGATAAAACAACCATATATGGCTTATGGAAATGTTCATGAGTAGACACTAGTAAAACACAGTGGCATTCACGAGTCGGGATTGTGTCTCTGAAAGGTCCCAAAAAATGTTGGTACAAACACAGAAGGGTTTTCGAACTTGTGACTTACGTGCTAACACAGAAATGAGAAGTACTACTCGACTAGTAATTGACCGATAACGAAAAACATCAATTATCAAAACTTAAACATTGATTTATGCTGTTAAAATCTTCTTACAAACAATGTAGTCGTTATCTATTTCAGCAATAGAGGTAGAGTCAGTAATTAATTATTGATTTATATGTGACATTCACCTACCCAATAATAATCTATGGTTATCTTCTTTGACATGATCATGGCATTATTATAATAAACAATCCCAAGTGGCGCACTGTCATTGGTATTATATCTTCCATCAAGATTTTTGGGGTGTGATAATTGGAATGAGGATGCTCTCCGGATCCTCTTTATGAGGATCTAGAGATCCTCAAATCGTGTCTGTTCATCGTACATTGTACGTTCAGAAATTATTATTTTTATTTAAAATTAAATATGAATATTATCTGACAAAAACTGGCCGCACGATATACAATGAACGGACATGATTTGAGGATCCGGAGAGGATCCTCATTCTGATAATTGGCTTACAATTAAACATGCCAACTCCCTTTTTTTTTTCTTTTTTACAATTTGGAAATGAGCAGGATTATCTCTCCTGCAAATCTTTTTCCCTCCTCTTCCCGCCTTTCTCACTTTCCTCTTCATATTTATCTCTCTATAAAGAAATCAATACAAAATGTTTAAAGAAATCAATACAAAATGTTTATGTGATTTAATCGTGAGCATTCAAATAGGAGGAGACGGAGGAGATGAAAAATGAGAGAGAATCCGGATCCATTTGGGAGACTCCAAATTAATCCTACCACTAATTACATAAACAGATGCATATAATATAATGTAGAGATGCACTGGCTTTCAGTGACTCAGTTGCATGTAGTCCTTGTGAGCAACATTAAAAGACAAACATTTGCCCTGTATTCAGAAGATGTTGGCACAGTAGGTACTAAAACGATTAAGAATATCTCATCAATCATCCAAGTAATTATAAAACCCCCACAGGTTTTTTTTCTTGTTTAATTAATTAATTGATTAAATTAGGGTTAGGGCTACAGTGATGCTGCAAAAAGGCCATCTGCGACAGTACAGACTGTTGAGTTGTTCCATGTAAAGCCAATTGATATCCCCCACAGCCTTTTTCCTTAAAGCAATTAATTAAATTAAGGTTAGGGCTACAGTGATGCTGCAAAATGGCCATCTGGGACCGTACAGACTGAGGAGAAGTTCCTTGTAAAGCCAATTGGTCTGTCATTTTCATACGCGTCCTAATATCTGGTGTGCTTCCATTCTCCATTTCATAACATTTTCCTCAGTTGGAATGCACTTAAAATTGTGAACACTTTCTCAGCAATGAGCTTGTAACAGCTTCTTAATTAGTTCCTAATCCATTAACTTTATAGTTGATGACTTGATGCAAATAAAAATACAACCTTCACTTCCATACATAAAGCACACATGAAGACTTGAAGTGTTCTTGCTCTTTGCTTCCAATAGTTTTCTTCTTAACTTGTCAATAATTTTGTTAATCAATAATTGGTAAAAGACAACCCCACCATCCCTTTCCTCACTTACATATTGACCATGAATCATGCTCTTGAAAGTTTTCACATAACCTATAGCAATATTTTAGTTGGAATGTAATATTTCTTGTGGTCCTTGAAGGTTCATTTTCTAATTTTTTCTGTTGTACAACCAATAATTTTACCTACTTTCCAAATCAATCGCTGATTTGGACTTGAGAAATGCTAAAGGGACTCTCTCAAAAGTGGAACTTTCTATGAATTCTCTATAACCTCACGGTTTAACATCAATGCTCACGTCAACATTAATATAGAACATTGTGCCAAGAACATAAGGTGGCAGAGAGTTCATAGAGAGTCCTCTTAGCATTTATCTTTGGATTTACTTACAAAGAATAGGGATTATAGTTCTTATAAATTTCTGAGTTCCAGGTGTTTATTAAAATATGTATTAACTATTTCCTATGTTTTCTACTACATAAAATCAGAAGAGTGTACATTTTCTCTTAAAATCCATAATCAATAGAAGGACTAGTTGATTTGATACCTCTTTAATTTCCCTATATTTTAAGTCATTCTTCCATTTCTATTAAGTTAACATATCCAATATAAAAAGCACCTTCCACTGAAAGAAGTGTAATTACCCATGATCTCAATTAATCTAATTGCCATATGCACATATAATTGAAGCTCCATATCTGCTGTAGACTTTTTGGTTGATACTTGTCTCTCCCTTACAGGCTGAAGTGGCCGATCGATCGAGTAGTCGTCATCTCATCACTCCATCACGTTCTCTCTCTGTTGTATGCATTAGGATTCCATCTATTAATTGCAAATCTCATGTTAGCTAGATATTGAGCTTTTGCACATGGATTTTCACCATATTGAGCCCCAAAAACCATATATTCCCCTTATTGTTTTGCCACTAAAACCATTTTGTCTGCACAAATACACACATGAAGACATGCAGGCAAATACATTGTCCTATAAAAAATAACACATATATACTTCATTAGAGAATTAAATTAGATCATGAGATTATTATTGATTTAAACTTCAAAACCCTAGTTATATATTTTGTTGCTAGGAATTAAAACATATGCATGTGTGATGTGTGGGGTCAGCAGATCTTCATGGAGCTTTCAATTATATGCAGTCCTAGCTAATTTGCACACAAATCAGAATCTTAATCTTGTGAAAATTGGTATCTTTGTCCGGCAATCAAACTTAACCACTCTTAGATCTCCTCAAATAATAATTTTTAGGCTTTTCAGCCAAACTGGCTTTTGAGTTGGCATACTTTGGTTCTTGAGATTTAAAATTGGTAGAATTGGTCCCTAATTTTGTAACCCTCAATCATTTTAGTCATTCCGTGAAAAAATATCTTTTAAATAAGGAAAAAATGACAAAAATACTCTTAATTTTTTGTCTAATCATTCTGGTCCTTTTTAAGAGAAATTTTTTCATGAAATGACCAAAATGATTTACGGTGGACAAACTCAATGACCACTTCTATCGATTTCAAATCTCATGGACCAGAGTGAAGAGTTATGCCAATCTCATAGACTATTTTGGCTAAAATACGTAATTTTTACAAGCATTTTAATTTCAAGCATCATTTGGGATTTAGGGTTTGCTCAGCAAGGATTTGATTTGTCATAGGTTGGGAAGTACATTAGGATTTGTAGAGAGAGAGAGAGAGAGAGAGAGAGAGAGAGAAACCTAACCATATATTCTGTCTAATCTTAATCTGATCTTAGGAAAATTAAGATATAAGAATGCTTTGAAAGCATAGCATAAAATTATTGACAGTTGTTGGGTACATGTAGGCGACGAGATAAAAACTACTTTGATGTATGTAAAATGCCAGCTTTGATATACTCTTGCTTATGTCACAGAATCAATGATTGATTCTTCTTTTTGCTTATTTCTCAATAAAACAGGCAAGTTGAGAGGAACTTTTTTGTTTATTATTTTTTATGCCATTGCTCTCCAAACAGTTCCTATATATAAGTGGGTGAATTCAAAGGTTTTTCATTCAAACCATTCTCATTCAACTCTTCTCTCTCTCTCTCTCTCTCTGAGTCATAACTACAGCTTTCTGAAGGCCAAAGTGCTTTTATAAGAAAGCTAGATATGGCTATAGAGATTGAGCAGCAGCAGCGTTCTGTCGGGCTATCAAAAATAGCTGTTTCTGATACTCATGGAGAAGACTCTCCATACTTTGCAGGATGGAAAGCTTATGATGAAAACCCTTATCATGAATCAAGCAATCCATCTGGAGTCATACAGATGGGACTAGCTGAAAATCAAGTAAGTGCTTCTCATGATCACAAATGATCATTTGTCAACAAAACCCAGAAGAAAAAAATCCGAATACTTCTAGAATTTTCGTCTAATATTAACTTTTTTTATTGAACAGGTTTCGTTTGATCTGTTGGAAAAGTACTTGGAAGAAAAATCAGAAGCCTCCAACTGGGGTTCAAAGGGATCAAAAGGAGTGCCTGGCTTTAGAGAAAATGCCTTGTTTCAAGACTACCATGGCCTTTTGTCTTTTAGAAAGGCAATGGCAAGTTTTATGGGACAAATTAGAGGAGGAAGAGCGAAATTTGACCCTGCTAGAGTAGTCTTAACAGCAGGTGCAACCGCAGCCAATGAGCTGTTGACTTTCATCATAGCTGATCCTGGTGATGCATTGCTTGTTCCAACACCGTACTATCCAGGGTAAGAATACTCCTCCATCACTCAAACTTAAAGACTTTGGAAGTTACAGAAATATTCTCTTGTCAGACAGTCTGGCATGTTTTTCTTTTTCAAAATGTTTACGCGGAACATTTCTTAAGTGTTCTCATTTTAACAGCATGACGTCAGAATGAGTATGGACAGAACATGCCATCTGACAAGAGAATGTTATCATCTGGAAGTTATATTATTTCATGCAATTTTTTTTATGACTTTTGTTTTTCATATTGATCATCAAAAACTAATGTCAACTTAAATTTTCTTCTTCAGATTTGATAGAGATTTGAGGTGGAGGACTGGTGTGAACATTGTGCCAATCCACTGTGAAAGCTCAAACAACTTCCAGATTACTCCAGAAGCGTTAGAAGCTGCACACAAAGAGGCAGAAGCCAAGAACATGAGAGTGAGAGGGGTACTAATCACAAATCCATCAAACCCACTTGGTGCAACA
>JAOTRO020000001.1:2739928-2750889 GCA_028566515.2 Pyracantha coccinea | reverse complement strand
TTGATGAGTTGGCAGACCAATGGTAATAGACTTTTAGTTGATGGATCATTACTACAATTTACTCTAAGATAAAATAGTGTCAACCTCGTCACCAACTAAAGTTAAACTTAAAACATTCTATTTACAAGTGTTTATGAATAACAATAAACTATTAAACAATACTATACTGACGAAGGCAATTAAGTATGTTCTTAAATGCATTTAACGTTGAAAAGAGAAACAGATAAGTGTTTATGAGACATAAAAGAACTTTTTGCGAGTGATTTTAGATTGATTTTAACTTTTCAAAACGTTTTAAATAATTATTTAATGTTTTGAAAAGTGAGCATACGTTAAGTCACTAACCTTAGGTGATAACATGAAAGAAAATCGAATCGGAATTTTATTCTCACTCTTCGGTGGACTTCTAAATCTCAAATCGATCCATGAGGATTTAGATTTTAGAGCTCCACAAAATGGCAAGTTAGTGAAAATCAATTTGGTTATTTGTCTATATCATCAGCTAACAGTACTGACTTAAACCCTTAATTTGGGTGACCTAGTGTCTTAATCACTTAATTTTAGTGACCTGACGAACGCTTATGTTCTAAAATATTAAGTAGTTATTTAGAATATTTATAAATAAAAAAATTGAACAAATTTGAGATTACTCTTAAAAGTTGAGCAGAGATCCATATTTCTAATACAACACATATAAAATAAAAGGAAAACTAACGAAAAATCTAAAAAAACTTTTCTTTTAATGAAAAGTCATTTTTAAAGGTATAGTGAATAGTACAAGTTAAAGGTAAAAATGTAATTTTTCGTTAAAAGTGAACAATACCAAAGTGTTTTGTTAGAACTTCCTATAACAAACGTACCCTTAACAGTCTAATCCAAAGAAAAAAGTGAGGACCCAAGTCTATTTCGGGTGGGCTGAGGCCCAAGATATGGACACAATTTATTTATTTATTTTTAAATATTATCAAAATTTCGATCTCTGCCAACAATCAACTGAAATCTGCAACTTTTAAGTGAGTCCCAAATTTCCCAAATCGGAAATTGCTACAGAAGGACATGGATTTGCTTCCGGCGGAGACCACCACCTCGACGATAGTGAAGAAACATGGGTTCCGGTCGCTGAAGCTGCTGACCGTAGACATGGACCAGGAGCTCGGAGACCAACCTGTCGGAGTTGACTACGGCAGGCTTGACAATGGCCTCTCTTACTATGTCCGTTGCAATTCTAAGCCCCGAATGAGAGCTGCCCTCGCTCTTGCTGTCAAAGTCGGGTATGTGTATATATAATTGCTTTTTTTGTTTGTACTTTCAATTGGGTTTGTGTTCTTTAATGTTATTGGTTTTGTTTGTTTGGTCGTTCATTTGTGTTGCTTGGGTCGGTTGCTTTTGTCTGCTTAATTTAGTTGTTTTGTGTTGTTAATGGGGTTTGATGTACTGGGTTGTTGAATTTGGTTGGTCAGTTGGTTTTGTACTGTGGAATTAGGGTAATGTGATTTGACCCAAAGACAATGAACTGAGATTTTGATTATAGATGCCGAAACCGAGCAATGTATTGAGTGAATAAGAGGAAAATTTGTGTTTCCCCCTTGGGAGTTACCAAGTAACTAAAGTCGAATCCCATGTGTTGAAGTGAACATAGCGACACCGCTTAGAAAACCAACCTAATGGTGTTTTTCCCACAATGACAGTGCTTGAGTTGGAAAATTGTATTGTTCGTTAAGTTAGCGAAAACCTACCGACTAGATAGGTTCGGAACTTTCATGTATGAATGTATGCTTGAATCTATATAGGGTTTTTTATATTATCGGGTTCATGGCAGATCAGTTTTGGAAGAGGAGGACGAACGAGGAGTTGCTCACATTGTTGAGCATCTTGCTTTCAGTGCAACTAAGAAGTACACAAATCATGATATAGTAAGGTTTCTTGAAAGTATCGGGGCAGAATTTGGCGCTTGTCAGAATGCAGTTACATCTGCCGATGACACTGTTTACGAGTTATTTGTTCCTGTAGATAAGCTTGAGCTGTTATCTGAGGCCATTTCAGTTTTGGCCGAATTCAGTTCTGAGGTATAAACTAGTTTCACCTTGTTCGGTAATCCTCAACATTTTTACTCCTTGGTTTAATCACTTGCAATTTCCAGGTTCGTGTCTTAAAAGATGATCTAGAAAGAGAAAGGGGTGCTGTTATGGAAGAGTACAGAGGAAACCGAAATGCTACAGGAAGGATGCAGGATGCACATTGGATTCTGATGATGGAAGGTTCTAAGGTACTTCCATTAACAAGCTTATAGTCCCGGACTACCTTGATCAGGAGATTTTTTATTCTATAAAATGAGCCATCACCTTTAATGCTTTTACACTCCAACAGCATTCTGAGTATGCAAAACCCTCTTTTGATTGCAGTATGCTGAGCGTTTACCGATTGGTTTAGAGAAGGTGATTCGAACTGTTTCTCCTGAGACTGTGAAGCAATTTTATAAGAAGTGGTACCATTTAAGCAATATGGCAGTGATAGCTGTTGGAGATTTCTCTGATACGCAGGTTTGGTATTGTCGACATGTTAATGTTTACTTTGGATTTATAAGGGTAGTTTGTAGAAAATATTTATTGACAGTCTCTCTCTTCTTTTCTCTCAGAATGTAGTAGAGTTGATAAGGGATCAATTTGGACATAAAATTTCAGCACCTGACCCTCCTCCTATACCAAGTTATCCAGTTCCTTCTCATGAAGAGCCGCGTTTTTCATGTTTTGTTGAATCTGAAGCCTCTGGGGTTAGTACGGAATAAATCACACTCGTGTTTGTACCAGTCTAAATGGAACATTTCAGTTCTAATGTAGAAAATTTCTTGTGACAGTCTGCAGTGATTATTAGCTATAAGATGGCAGCTGATGAGCTGAAAACAGTGAGGGACTATAGGGATTTACTGGCGGAGTCCATGTTCCTTTACGCTCTAAACCAGAGGTTCTTTAAAATATCTCGTAGAAAGGACCCGCCCTATTTCTCATGCTCGGCTTCTGCCGACGGTCTTGTTAATCCGTTGAAGGCTTATATAATGACTTCATCTTGTAAAGAAAAAGGGACTGTTGAGGCGCTAGAATCAATGCTGATTGAGGCAGGGTTTTCATCCAATACTAGAAATATACTTGATTGATTTTCATTTTAATTTGGAACTACTTTTAATAACAATTACATTTCACTATTTTAGGTTGCAAGGGTACGATTACATGGCTTTTCAGAACGGGAAGTGTCTATTGTTCGAGCTTTACTGATGTCAGAGATTGAATCTGCCTATTTGGAGCGTGATCAAATGCAATCAACTAGCTTACGTGATGAATATTTACAGGTATTTTCAGATTGTAGTTTTCTTGTAAACTTCCAGTTTTCTTCTGTAATGTTTATATTGATTTGATAAAATGCTATGCCCTTGTATTTCTTTGGGCAGCATTTTCTCCGCAATGAACCTGTTATTGGGATTGAATATGAAGCTCAACTCCAGAAGACTCTTCTACCTCGTGAGTCATTGCATATTTGGATATAGTAATTTGATGGTTATAAAAGAAATGTATAGCTGTTCTCATCTCGACTATTATACCTGTAGATATAACCGCAGCAGAGGTATCCAAATATGCAGTGAAGTTACAGACATCATGTAGCTGTGTCATTAAGACAATTGAGCCACGAGCTTCTGCAATAGCCGATGATCTAAAACATGTTGTATCAAAGGTCAATCGCCTTGAGGAAGAAAGAATAATTTCTCCTTGGGATGAGGAACAGATTCCAGAGGAAATTGTTAATACAAAACCTAATCCGGGGTATTTTTGGACCTAACATCTCAGCAATTCATATCATCATATTTATTTATTTATTTTTCACCCTTGTGTGTGTGTGTGTGTGTGTGTGTGTGTGTGTTATTCCTTCTCCAGTTCACGTGGGAATTGTTTCTGTGTAATTTTGGGGTTTTTTTTTTTTTGTGCATTTTCTACATCCATTATTGGCTCCATGAATGATTTGTTCTACATTCATTCCCTTTATAAATCATTTGTTTCAGGAATATTGTGCAGCAGGTTGAATATTCTAATATTGAAGCTACTGAGTTAATTTTGTCAAATGGCATGAGGGTTTGCTATAAGTGTACCAACTTCCTGGATGACCAGGTAAACTCAGTGCAGTCAATGAAACATCTGTAGTTCAAGATCGATGGACAAACTGTGTGAATCTCATTATTCTAGTTTGCTCTAAAGCTTCATCAATTTGTAGCTTGGTTGTTTGAAGTTGTAGTTCTGAACATAAGAGAACATTCATCGTAGTAGTTGATCAGTATTCTATAAAGCTAGGGATGAAAGAGAAAGGAAGAAACTCTATTTCCGATGAAGGAAATGATCATTTAGTAATTCAAGGCTGAAAGAGATGTTTATCTGATATTGTTCCTTTCCAATCATCAGTAGAGAAATTTCCGTCTCATATGACATTCTGTTGTCATGTATGTTAGTAGCAAAGTACTGAAAGTTGTTGCATAGCATGTGTCAGTCATTTTTACGTGTAGAATTGTGATTCTTATCGATACTTTATTTTCATAGGTTATCTTTACAGGGTTCTCATATGGGGGTTTATCTGAACTTCCTGAAAGTGAGTACTTTTCTTGCTCAATGGGGCCAACCATTGCAGGAGAAATTGGTGTATACGGTTATAGACCTTCTGTTCTTATGGATATGCTTGCTGGTAAGAGAGCCGAAGTCAGCCCAAAACTTGGAGCATACATGAGAAGCTTTGTTGGTGATTGTTCACCCTCAGACCTGGAAACTGCTTTGCAGGTGTGCTTCATGATTCTCTCTCTCATGGTCGCAATTTTAACAGAGTATTGTCAGTTGAAAATTTAGATTAAAAAAATCGGGGTTTGTATGCCAGGAGTTCTCTTTATTTTTCATGGTTTTTCAATACTGTCTGAAGCTGCAAAACTTTTGCAATATTTGTTCTGGCAGCTTGTATATCAACTGTTTACGACAAATATAATACCAGGAGAAGAAGATGTCAAAATAGTGATGCAAATGGCAGAAGAAGTGGTCCGCGCTCAAGACAGGGATCCTTACACTGCATTTGCAAACCGTGTGAAGGAGCTCAACTACGGAAACTCCTATTTCTTTAGGGTACGATACCCATTCTGAGTGTTCAGTGTAGTTTTTATTCACCTGGTGTATTCAAGTTACAACTTTGGGTTAATATATATTTGGCAGCCTATTAGGATAAGTGATCTCCGGAAAGTTGACCCTTTGAAAGCCTGTGAATATTTCAACAAGTGTTTCAAGGATCCATCAACTTTCTCCGTTGTGATTGTTGGGAACATTGATCCCTCTATAGCACTTCCTCTGATATTGCAGTATTTGGTAAGTAAAAATTCCCTTGTAGTCTACTTACACCAGGATTATATATATATATATATATATATATATGCTTACAGGTATGTGACTTACCGTGCAGGGTGGAATACCAAAGCCTCCTGAGCCGCTCCTACAATTTAATCGTGACGACCTCAAAGGACTACCATTCACTTTTCCTAAAACCAGAATAAGGTAGAATAGAGCACAAACCTGAATGCAGCAAACATATTACACTTATGTTTGTGGTAGAAAGGAGTTTCAAATATTGTTCGATTGAGCAACTCCATTGAGCACCCAATAAGCTCTGGTGTTTGAATATTGTCGATTCCTGCCCTTGTCTGAGATCTAAGATTCCACTGAAGTTTCTCACAATACTATTTGACAAGTCACCTATTTTCTTCTTGGTCCAAATCCCTTCTTACAATCTGGACTGGATGTTCTTGCAGAGAAGTTGTTCGCAGCCCGATGGTGGAAGAACAATGTTCTGTCCAGCTGTGCTTCCCAGTGGAACTGAAAAATGGAACCATGGTGTGTGGCTTTCTTGTCCTATATTGGCTTTCTTGTCCTATATTAAGAAGCTTTTGATGAAGAGTTGAATTTTCACGATGATTTATAACTCTGGAAAAACAATTATATGACAGGTAGAAGACATTCACATTGTTGGATTCCTGAGCAAACTTCTTGAAACAAAAATCATGCAGGTTCTACGGTTCAAACATGGACAGGTATGCGTGCCTCCATATTGTTTTATTTCTAATTATCATCTTCATCTTTGAATTCAATTCTTCTTATTACCTCTATGCTATAGATCTACACTGTAGGTGTTTCAGTATTTCTTGGCGGTAATAAGCCTTCCAGAACTGCAAATGTTCGTGGTGATATAAGCGTAAACTTTTCTTGTGATCCAGAAATCTCCTCAAAGCTGGTTGGTGCTTTTGTAGTTAGACATGTCCTAATATTTTGGTTTATTAATTGATTGGTCGTTCAACTAGCTGTTTGATACCATATTTACAGGTCGATCTTACTTTGGATGAAATATTACATCTTCAAGAGGAAGGGCCGTCAGATGAGGATGTCTCAACCATCCTTGAAATTGAGCAAAGAGCTCACGAAAATGGGCTTCAAGTAAGTTTTCTTGTTATTATAGGGTTCATTTTGGTCGGTGACACATTGTTCCTGACAATCACCTAGTGCACAAAGTTTCATGGATGCGAGAGATGAATGAAGTGGATATAGTTACAACCCATTTGATTTCTGTTGCGGATTTCCTTCTTTCAGGAGAATTACTACTGGTTGGACAGGATTTTGCACAGCTATCAGTCAAGAGCCTACTCCGGTGATGTTGGCACTTGTTTTGAGGTTGGTTGCTCTTGTTCTCATAACTGAAACGGAAACATTTCCCAGCATGTTTCCAAATATTCTAATGATTATTGAACGTCTGTTGCAGATTCAAGATGAAGGTCGGTCCAAAGTCAGACAATCTCTGACGCCAACAACGGCACAGTCAGCATTACAAAGGATACTACCTTTCCCTTGCAAAAAACAGTACACTGTAGTGATTTTAATGCCCCGTACATCTCCCTTTAAGTCATTAAAATCGTTCTTCCAATCTACTGAAACCAGTTATCAAAGACACGCTAAGGTGAGTTGTAGTTAAAATTCCTCTTTCTTAAACTGATCATCTCCACTGGTTTCTAATCTTTAGAGTAACTGTGACAAATGAGTTTTTACTGGTTGTGGCAGATTTTGGCCGGCCTTGCTGGTCTCACAGTTTTGGGTCTTAGCTTATGGAGATATTCACGACGCACCTAAACTCTTAGGTGAAATTTACGTAGATGAGCTCTAGAATCTAGATACACAAGAAGCTCGAACGTTTTGGTTACAAATTTAGGACGCTTCTTTGGTTGTTCTTTCGTTGCTCCAATTAATCGAGAGGTACATATGAAGCTGAAACTAGCTGAATTTCTGCAGAACCAAATACAAATTTATTTTTGCTCCGTTCGTAGCGTGTAACGTTGATGTGTATTTCTTTCCTTCCCAGCTTCATAACATGTATTCAGTAATTTTGGTGGAAGCGAATTATCCGGTAACATAATAAATATGATCGGAAAACAGAAAATTTGTTTGTGAGAAGATGTTTTTCACTGGACGGTTGATTTTTCATGCATATTTCATTGGATGAAATTTGTCTGTGATGCAACTTACAACTGTTTGATGGGTTCGATCTCATCCAACGTTACCAAAAGAGTGAATTCGACTTGTTTCTTGTCACTTCACTAGCTAAAACGTAGAAAAATGTATTAGGGTTTAGGGGTGTAACAAGAAAATAAAATTCAATATGCGTTACAACAGAAAAATAATAGAGAAGTCGTAATTTTTGGATGATAATGTCACGTTATGTTATCAGTAATACGTATAATTATTCATTTACACTATGTTCTAAAGTTTAAGACATCAATGCTGTCGTGTATATATATTATAAGGCATGATGAGTAAATATGCGTTGTCTTCAGAAATGGATTAACACAAATTGATTAGTTGTTTCTCGTCGTCCGATAATCGTCATGTACTGTACAAAGACTATTGCACATTTGCAATGTAGTCATATGGGCACAAGAAGGTTACGTCACCGCGACGGGGCTAGCAACAATTAGGCATTAAACACAATACGAACTCATATGAGTTAAATTTGAGATTTCCTCCGCATAAGTGAAGACAAACATTACTATACCAAAAGTTAGTCGAAAATTGATTAGCTGTTAACACATTTTTGAAAGAAAAAAATGTGGCTTATCCTAAACACATTTTTTTTTTCCAACTTGAAACCAAAAACAAAAGAACGTGCTATTCACATACTCATTTTTACTTCTCACACATCATTTTAATTTTTGGTTGTCAGATAGAATGAATTGAAGAAGATCAAATGACAGAAATGATAAGAGGTGTGTGAGAAGTAAAAAATAGTGAATATCATATCCCAACAAAATAATAATTTGTTTAATTTATTTTATAAGAAATAGAACAAAACGACGTCATTAGTAAACTACCATCTCTAATCGGCAACAAGCGACACGTCGTAGAACTAGAAGAACCGGAGTCTGATAGATCTTTATAAGGGTGTGGAAGCTAGGGTTTTACGCTCCCTTTTTAGTTGATCCTGCAGCGCCTCTTCTTCCCCTCTCTTTCTGCATCCACTTCCAAGCTCCCAAAGGTCCCTCTCTCTCTCTCTCTCTCTCTCTCTCTCTCTCTCTCACATTCTTCCTAGCATGTATAGCAATTCTAAATCTTAAGTCTTTCAATCCCTGTTTGGCCGCCGAGAAATCGACGGAAAACAGAAGAAAATTGTATCTTTCCAATCGGATTTTTGCTCTAACTTTCTGGTTTTCTGTAGTTCAAATCTAGGGCTTTTGTTTTAAGATTAGAATTTTGAAATTGTGGGTTTTGTTTTTCTGAAGTGAGGGATTTGCATTTGCAGGTACTTAGAAGGAGAGTGAAAATGGTTGAGAAGACAAAGGGAAGGAAGGAAGAGGTGGTTACCAGAGAGTACACCATCAACCTCCACAAGCGCCTCCATGGCTGGTATTATAGTTTGCCCCCCGCTTTTCGTGATCTGTTATTACATTATGTTCTTGCTTTTGGTTAATCTTTTGATATATTAGTTGTTTTTTTTGTTGTTGTAGATCTTGATTACGGATGCTTGTTTTGCATATTGTGTTGTCCGGCTAGCTTTTTGTTTGTCTATTTTCTGATTTTTATGTGGGATTGGGATTTATATGCGGATTGTGGATATTTGCATTTTTTAATTGTTGCTAGCCCTGTTGTGGTGGCGTAGCCTTGTTGTCGACGTGCTTATTATGAACTTCTGTTTTATTTTCATGATTAGTTATTTAACTAGAATGAAATGTATGTTTGTGTCGGTGTTTGTGTCGGGTGTGAAAGGAGTAGGAACACAAAAGAGATATGATGCAGATCTTAGTTATTAAAACTGGCGGGCTGGGTCTTCGAGCAAGTTCGTAAAATCTTGCAAGGGGTTTGTGGTGGACAATGTCCAACCATAGTTTCATGTTTAGGAGCAGGGAGCGATGATTTTCTTAGCAAAATTTGGTTTGAGGTCGCTGAAATTGGAGTTACCTGATGGAGATGCATTGGTTATGGTGAGGTCTGTCTTGGTGATGGATTAAAAAAAGAGAAGGTGGGGGGGGGGGGGGGAGGTGTGTCATGGTTATGGCGAGACTGCTAGAAGAAATCGTTTGTAGGACTTTAGTATGGAAATGGTGTAAGCTACTGCGTGGCTGTGGGCATGGGGTTGTTGCAGAGGTTCTGGTCCAGAGTGAGGGAGTGAGTTGGGCTTGGAATTTGTGAGGTGGGGGACAGTCGATGCCATTGAAAGTCTTGGGAGATAGTAGGATCTGTACAAGTTCTCCTTTTACTTGCGAATGTTTCTTTGTTCATTTGCTTGTGCATTGTTGTTGAACCATTGAAATTTGTACTATCATTAGAAATGCATCAAAGTAACTCTTGTGCACTGTTGTGCCATAACAGCACGTTCAAGAAGAAGGCTCCTAACGCCATAAAGGAGATCAGGAAGTTTGCCAAGAAGGCCATGGGAACAAATGACGTCAGGGTGGATGTGAAGCTGAACAAGCAGATCTGGAGCAGAGGAATCAGGAGCGTCCCAAGAAGGATCAGGGTTCGCATTGCTCGCAAGAGGAACGACGACGAAGATGCAAAGGAAGAGCTCTACTCCCTTGTTACCGTCGCTGAGATCCCTGCCGAAGGACTGAGTGGGTTGGGCACCAAGGTCATTGAAGAGGATGAATGATCTATTAATTTCTGTTTTGAGTAAGCTACTATCATTAGGAAGAAAAGGGAATTTTATATGCATTTTTCGAAAGACCTTCAGAGTTCGTTGCCAAACTAAAGACTTACCTCAGTAGTTTGGTGTATTTTTGTTTGGTTAAATATTCAGCATCAGTGACGTACGTTTTGGTTTTTAAGTGATGTGCTTTTCTGGTTACCAAACACCTTTGGATCTCTCGGCCTCTCTCTCCGAATTTGCTTTCAGAGGAAATGAAACCGATCAAAATTTTATTGTGCGATGTACGGATCATGTGTCTGTGCGTCCAAAGGAGGCATAGGCCACAAGATAAAACTGACACATGATCATGTGTCTGTGTGTCTGTGTTTCTCTACGTTTTTTCCCCTTATAAGCTATTTGATCGCTAACCGCCACAAACGGTTATTCTAGGCAGCGGTTGAGGTATTTAAGCAGCGGTTGGAAAATCGCCATGGCATTTTAGTACACAGTTGCAAAAATCGCCGTTAAAAAGACGTAGGAAAAATGTGACACCTCCCTTGACGGTTTAGATAACGCTTTTACTCCAAAAATACTTACTTTTCCAAATATCATCTCAGAAACTAGATGGAAATATTCTTTAAAATCACTCTAATTTTTGTAGTCTTTTATGAAATTGTTCTCCCTAGCATTACCTCTTATGATATTATCGTTCGTTCGTGCTGACATGAAGCCAGCAGGTCCCAAAAGTTTGAAGCCTGCAAATTCACACATCCAAAGCTCAGAAATCA
>JAOTRO020000001.1:2714082-2728993 GCA_028566515.2 Pyracantha coccinea | reverse complement strand
GACGACGAAGATGCAAAGGAAGAGCTCTACTCCCTTGTTACCGTCGCTGAGATCCCAGCCGAAGGACTGAGTGGGTTGGGCACCAAGGTCATTGAAGAGGATGAATGATCTATTAAATTCTGTTTTGAGTAAGCTACTCTCATTAGGAAGAAAAGGGAATTTTATATGCATTTTTCGAAAGACCTTCAGAGTTTGTTGCCAAACTAAAGACTTACCTCGGTAGTTTGGTGTATTTTTGTTTGGCTAAATATTCAGCATCAGTAATGTACGTTTTGGTTTTTAAGTGATGTGCTTTTCTGGTCACTAAACACCTTTGGATCTCTCGGTCTCTCGTTCTTCGAATTTGCTTTTCAGAGGAAATGAAACCGAGCAAAATTCTATTGTGCGACGCACGGATCACGTGTCTGCGTCCAAAGGCGGCATAGGCCGCAAGCAGAAGGTTATTCTAGGCAGCGGTTGAGGAATCGCTAAGGTATTTAGTTCGCAGTTGCAAAAATCGCCGTTAAAAAGACGTAGAAAAAATGTGACACCTCCCTTGACGGTTTAGATAACGCTTTTACACTAAAAATACGTACTTTTACAAATATCATCTCAGAAACTCGATGGAAATATTCTTTAAAATCACTCTCTAAGTAATTTTTGTAGTCTTTTGTGAAATTGATCTCGCTAGCATTACCCCTTATGATATTATCGTTCGTGCTGACATGAAGCCAGCAGGTCCCAAAAGTTTGAAGCCTGCAAATTCACATATCCAAAGCTCAGAAATCACGCGATTACAAAACAAAAGAAAAAGGAAAAAACAAAAAATGACTTTCCCCTACTAACATGGGCAGTCGAGAACCAATTCAATCTCTATTCTTTTCGAGCAATACAATCGCTACATTTTAGTTTTCATAGCAACCAACATTCCACTTCCTGTATTTCAGTTCTAATTTTTTACTGAATAAAATTCCATTTACTTATCATGTAATTAGCCATTTATTTGGTACTATCTATGTACCATCCATTTCAGCAAGAAGTGACTTCCAAGAAAAAACATGCAATTAAAACTGAAGTGTTTCTCTCCGTTTTTTCCCCTTATATCCATTCGAACAAGATAAAATTAACCAACACCGATCAATATTACTGTGCTTTCTTAGGTTGTAGCACAGGGATATATGAATAATTTTCAGAACCTTCGACTTTAATTTTCATATTCAACTTCATTGACTTAAATTATCCAAATAATCTAACAACAGGATTGATGTTTAAACCAAACCCTATCAGTGACTACACAATCGGATACCACAAATTTCAGACCTGACACTACTCAAAATGAGTATTACAAAATGTGATTAAAGAGAATTACCTTCGAGTTCAACCAGGAATTTCCATGTGATTAACACAGTTAGAGAATCAAGCTTGTATGAGCTCCCTCTCCCTTATACCAGAGTCAAACTTTTAGTCTACAGCCTGTGCTATTTGTCTCGGATCAATGTCAAAGATGGACAAACACAAGGTTCAGCTAGCTTTGTAAGCATACATATAGCCTCGAAGCTTTCTTATCTCTTCTGATGACTCAGTTAGCAGATGATCAACGTACAGAGCCAGTGCTGCTCCACTGCATACCAGATAAGCATTCATGAATGAATTTAAAAGTTGTACAGGCAACTTTTGAACATGAATCGCATTCTAACATACCTTAGAGGTCCAACTGGAAGCCAGATTACATCCCAGCGGAACCTTGGCAATCTGCACAAATATCATAGTTGTTCAAAACTAATTTGTTTGTACCTTAAACATACAGCACAGTTCACAAGGGAAATAAACTTAAGAGCAAGGCAAGATGACAACATACTGATCACAAATCAGAAAATAAAATGCAAGTGCAGTGGTGCACCATGTACCCATGCTCAACAGTCAACACAAAAGTGGAATTGCACATTATTTTCTGTTTTTGCTCAAGTCAATTGAATGAAGGGCCACTGTCTCAGGGGCTGAACGAAGGATATATATAGAGAAATGAGATATTTTAATGTATTTAATTTATTGTTCCACTACCTCAGAGTGACAGTTTCATCGTATTTCATTCTTAATGTTTCTAAGTTGTGAATATTCTTGTATAAGACCGGTTATGTGATAAAATAACTAATGTTAGAATGTGTGAGTTTGAGAAGTAACATACCTCAACATGTAATACAGCCAGAAAGCTGCAAGTACAATGCCAGTAAAGAGTGAGTACCAAATCCATTGGCGGTGATGCTTTGAATCATGAAGCAATCCTATGATAGCTGATGAATATGCTACAACAGCTAGCCAATCTGTTATAGTTTTAAATAGTTAATTATTTCATGTCAAAGTAATGTAAAAGACAGCCAACTAAGCATATTAAATGCCATGAAAAGTATACTTCCCTTGACAGTGAATAATCATGGACTAGGTTAAAACCCAACGAATAACCATTAAGTATAGTACATATTCTATATACAGAATTTCAAAAGACCCAACTATAAGAAATATTGGTTGAGCACTTAAACAATAATGCTACAACCATCACATGACTGTTGACACATTGACACGTGACTCTACTAAATGATAAGTAGGGGAACATCACCTGCAGATATAATCATCCATGAGAGCATCTCTTCCATGAAATAAGCATGATAACGCTGTTAATCAAGATCAAAATAAGACAATTCATCATGAGTAAACACATTTTCCAGAATAACATAGCCGCAAAACCACATATAACCAGTAGTTGCCCATCTGACTGCGTGGCACTAAACAATTTCATTATCGATATTAGAACGACAACAAATGACGAAAAAGGATTCATCCTCTACGAAAGACAATAAATTACTACATCACTCAAATGTCACAGGTTCCATAAACAACATCAAAGCACTCAACTCACAAATTCTCAACTTCTCAACAACAACGAGCTCTACCCAGTGAAATTTTGCAACTTGATCTTAGAACCCCTACCCTTATGGTAAGTAACCGAAGATACCACATATTCACAACTTGTATAAGATCTCTTGCTCATAATACTTATTATTAAATACAAACCCCAATTGAGACCCAATGGCTCCCAAAGAATTATTTGAAACGTAATTGAAGGAAGATGCCCACTGTCAAACATACAGTCCTAATAACCCAGAAAAATGGTAAATTCAATGAGAACTTAGTGCAAGCAAGATGCTTGAACTTGCTTTTAATAAGAGAAAGAGAATCCACATACCAATTCCCATGGAGACAGAACCTGCTGACAGATTGAGTACAACAGAAACACCGCGAAACAAAAGAGAAGCAATGCAAACAAAACCTAGCAAAAGAAAAATCAGCAAAGTTACTTCACATTGTAGAAAACCAAAAGCAAAATAAGATGTAAAATTGTTTAGTTGGAGACAACTTTTTACCCTCCATAACCGACTCTGTTGAGCTTGACTCTTCTCCATTTCACGAACCAACTCCTCTTGCTCTGTAAATTCGACAACCCAGTCACGAAAATTGGAATGAAAGTTCAAAATATTGCCAATTTATCATTTTTCAGCAGCCAAGTGGAGAGAGAGAGAGAGAGAGAGAGAGAGAGAGAGATAGGGACCTTGAGTATCCATGGGGCGAGAATCGTTGAGGGAAGGATCGTCCCAAGTGGGTAGAGAAAAGTCGTCGTCCTGTGAATTTCTCAATTTTCTGCTCAGCTTCCTCATCGCTCACACTTTTCGCAGTTTCTGTTTGGCTTTCGGGAAAGTGGAAGGGAAAAGAAAGGAAAATTTGGGGATCTTTCTCGGCCGAAATTGTTAGTCCTATCGTGGACGGTGGATCATGAGGGTCTGTTTTTCTCCTCTTATTTTTGACCGTAGGATGAGCAAAACCGGAATTCAAAAGTCGGGCGGAACTCATGTTTTTTTTGTTGAATGCATAACCGTTTGGAACTGTCTCTCCTTTATTGTTTTTTTTTTATTTTTTATTTTTTGTCAAAGAAGTCGCACTTCTTTTTAATAAGGCACGTTTGTTTCTATTTTTCACGTTTGAATTTTAATTGAAATGTTTTGGTTATTTGTTGTTTTTTTCAATTCTTTTTTAAAGGGTAAATTTATTATAATCAAATAGAAAGATTAATATCTTGTTCGTTCTATGTTTTGGTTATTCGTTCTATTGATCATATGTCTTGTTTTTTTTTTTTTTAACTTCTAATTCATTATAATGTAAATTTATAGTTAATCTGAATTATTCTGCCAACTCGATGTTATTTTCATCCATTTTAATCAGTAAAAGCCTTTGGATTTGCTACAGATGTGTTTAAGTTTCCGTTCCTGCAAGTTTTGTTCATAATTAAATTATTGGTTAATTCAAAGTATTTATTAATTTTTATTCCAAGTGTGCTAGTAAACCTGTATGTTCTCTAATTTAGTTTTGAAAATACTGTGTTTTACTAACACAAAATAAATGAATATTAATGCAGTTCATGAGGAGGGAAAATCTGATAAGTCTTAATGTTTAATGTGAGTTTAGATGGACAACAAAACATCACAGGATTCAGTTCCTACTCATTCAATTCGTTTGTAATCTTAATGGAACTAGAAGCTTGTCCGGGTTAGTCCAACTGTTTCGACGTGATCATTTTGCAGTTCATGTACCTTGGAGTCCAAGCTACCATGGAGGGCGGGTGTAACGGAAGCTTTACATTAGTAATTCGACGACGTTCCGATGGACCACAAAGCCTTTGCAGAAACACAGAAGAGTGAAAAGAAAAGTAGCGTGGGGAAGGGGATGAAGAACAATCAACTAAAAAATTAAGCAGATGTTTTTCCTGTCTGGGAAGTGGTCCAAAATATCACTAGAGACTCTTAAATTCGGGGGAAAAGGAAAGGACTTACTGTGTCTGCAGAAACAGGTTTTACCTTCAGCTTCAATTGGCATACTGAATAAATCTCAGCAACTGATGGGGAAAATGTGTTTGTTTTTTCCAAGGGTTTTTGGTTAAAGGATTATTACTTGTCGAATTTGATTCTTAGAACCATTTCTCGTTGCTTGCAAATCACAATTTGACACGTATGCAAAAATAAAATCACACAAAAGTAAAGTTATGGATACATATGTCAAACCGTGTTTTGCCTCTAAGATGAAATGACTTTTTTATGTATGCGAAACTGAGTAATTTCTGAAGAAATTGATGGCAAAGCATTCATCAAAGAACGAAAAATAATAAGAAAAAAAAACACAAATAAAATTGATTATATACTTTTAATAAAAAATGAAACCGAGGGACACTAAACGTCAATAAATGAGCACTAAAACGGAATAGGATTCTCTTCGAATTCTCTTTGTAGGGATCCGGAGGATCAATCAATCGAGTATGTTCATCGTACATAGTGCGATTAGAAATCATTTTGAATTTTTTATTTAAAATTGAATATAAATAGTACTGAACAAAAACTGATCATACGATATACGATAAATGAACACAATTGATTGATTTCTAGATCTCCACAAAAAGAATCCGGAGAGTATCCTGGTCCCACTAAAACATGCTTTATCAGTATGTGACAATTGCCAATGGATACTTTTGTACTGAAAAAACAACGAAGTAAAATGGATCTCCTTTGCACATCTTCTTTTACAGGCAAAAGTAGAATACAAATATACAAGAAAATATTGAGTATGAAAACTCAAATCTACAATTTAAGCTTCCATCTCAAAAACTCATAAAATTATATTTGCTTGATCTAAAGCAAACCTTTGATCAGATGATGCAGATTCCAGATATAAAAAATAAAAATAAAAAATTATCCACCTTCTGCTTATATAACATCAGTTTTCTACCATCTGCAATTAACACAAATCATATCATATGTCAATGTAATATATAATATATATACACATTACATGTTCTTGTCTGTCAAGTGAGTGAAGTAGAAATCTTCTTACCACTTCTGTAGGTTCTGTAGAACTAGACTTCCTGCAGTAGAAGATCACTTCCTTCAGATTCTCATCGCGCTCATCGGCACTCATTGCAGAATAATACTCAGCATGATGTTGTTCCTGCGTCAGTGACTGCATTCTGCTTCTCGTTTTGGCTGAATCATCGCCACCACAAGTCCTCATTCCTTTGGAATCATTTTTCGTAGTCCCCGAACAAAGTCTAGGCTTAAAACACTTCCAAAACCGAACCACAATCTTCCGAAACAAAATCCTCCCTTCGCTTCGCTTGGGTAAACTAGGGGCCGTGAAGTAAGTAGGAGAAGTAAAGCCGCTTCCAGGAAGCGGCTCCAATGGTGATGGTGCAGAAAAGCTACGTGGTGAGGGAAGTGATTTCGACACAGAATCAATGGAGGTTCTTTTTTTCGAGGTCCGATTGGATAAGGGTTTTGATTTGCAGCCATCATAGGGCTCCAAAACCCAACAATCACATTGTTCATCGT
Organism: Pyracantha coccinea; assembly: GCA_028566515.2. Taxonomy (NCBI): domain Eukaryota; kingdom Viridiplantae; phylum Streptophyta; class Magnoliopsida; order Rosales; family Rosaceae; genus Pyracantha; species Pyracantha coccinea. Next base: position 2,722,589 of record JAOTRO020000001.1, on the reverse strand, counting down.
ACTTCAACTCTAAACTCTGCATTATTTGATCTAAGAAACTACTTCTTTATTCTCTCTCAAGAATATTAGCTCTTTAACCCCTCCTGTATATAAGCAAAAAATTCATCTTTTTACCTTTTTGCAGAAAAATCGATCAGCTTCAATAATCGGCTGCACTGGTTGAGGGGAATCTTTTGATGAACTGGGAAGAGTTTTTGGTTAATTGCAATTTACCAAATTTACTAAGGACTGTTATCTTTGGAAACAACTTCATTGATTTTGTTGGGACCATGAGTCTTGTTTTAGAAATACAGTTCAAAAGAGGCTTTAGATTTGATTGATTGATATAATGTGATTTTGCTTCTTTCTTGTGTTCCCGACAATTTCTTTTGAAAATTATATTATGAATGTTTGTACTCCCCAATATGGAAAAGGCATGTGACCCAATACTTCTCTTTTTAATGTCGAGATAGGTCTTAAGTTTATATCTGTCCACCATGCTGATAAAAAAATAAGGTCATACATTCGGACTAAGTTTTGATGAGATAAATGTGAGTTGTGAACAACTACTTAGTCATGAACAACTACATAACCAACTAGTTTTTGGTCCAGTGATACTTTATTTCCTAATGTCAGAAGAAGTTCCAAGTTTGAATCCGTCCACCCCATCGAAAATGACCGCATAAGATTTGAGGGCATATTCCGAATGGGTTTTTGTGAGACAAATGTTAAATTAATTTTGTATGAGGAAAAAAAAATTGTTATTGACACTCTGAACTTTCAATATTTAAAACAAAAAACACGATAATTGATATTTTCAATAGGTTAAAGTTAATATTACGAAAGAAACAACGCAATTTGCAAATAGCTTATAAGTCAAGTGGTTAAGAATATTTACCTTCACACTAGAAGTCTCCAGTGTGATTCCCCCCTCTCACTATCGCTTGTATAAAAAAAACAACAAAACTGAACCTATAAAACGTGACATGCTCACTATTAACAAATTAACTCAACAAGATTATCGCTTTAAACATCAACAGGTTAGCTGAAATTATTTATATGAAGTCAGCTTAACATGCCGAAGAATCTGCTCAAATTCATATGAAGTTCGAAACTTCGATGTGGTTTACAACAGTTGAGCCCTAACTATCAATCCTAGCACTTCACAATTCATCATGAGAGTTTCCTTTTGACGAACTAGATTCGGGTTGATTTTCAAGGAGGTACCTTGTGGCCAAGGATGCATGTAATGCTGCTCCATATGGAAGCACATCTTCATTTACTCTGAAGTTCGGTGAATGCCCTGATTCGAGCTCTCCTTGAGACTCATTCTTCATACCGACCCCGAAGAAGTATCCTGGAATTACCTCTTGATAAAATGCGAAGTCTTCTGCACCCATCGTTGGTTGCCTCTCAATTATGTTCCGAGGGCCTAGCAAATCTCCCGCAACATTTAGGAAGTGTTGATGCAGATCTCTGTCGTTAATGACTACGGGGTAAAAGGGCTTAGCCTTTTCGTTGAATAGGACAGTTGCATTGCACCTCTGTACTCTGGCTTGTCTAGTGATGACCTGCAACTCGCATAAATAATTAACGTTTATGATGAGACATTGTAACTTCAGGACTCAGGATGCCAAAAGGAAGGGAAGGAATCTAAGCCAGTAGAAGCAAAGCATACCTCTTCAATTCTTTGTTTAAGATGCATAAAGCTTTCCTTCGAAAATGCCCTGAACGTCCCACCAATTGTAACAGAATCTGGAATGACATTGAATGCACCGCCTCCTTGGAATTTTCCAACAGTAACAACCTGCAAGACGTGCTTTCATGTTAACTGAATGGATACGGACTAACTGAAGTGTCATTCCTTGTGTAGAGGTCTACAAATCATATGAAAAATATGCAAACATTCACAAAAGAGAGAGCAACTGGCAGCACATGGGAAGTAAAGTAATTAATTGCTCGCTATAGTCGAAAACAGAATTGATATCGGTAGAACTTTTAACTCCAATAAGTAAATAAGCAGTAGAGTAATAACAGGAACAAAAATTGGATTATAGGTACAGAGTCTACAGACACAAGCAAAGAGAGAAGGAGAGAGAGGGAACCTGTGAATCCAAGGGGTCGGCTTCACGTGAAACAAGATGCTGCAGACTAACAATAACATATGAAGCAGCCAAGATCGGGTCTATTGTGTGCTGTGGAATGGCAGCATGGCCCCCCTTCCCACTTATTACCGCCTCAAAAAAACCACTGGCAGCTAAAAAAGGGCCAGACCTGGAGGCCACTGAACCAATGGGGTGATTAGCGGCGACATGCAACCCAAAGATGGCACCAACATTCTCCAGAGCTCCTTCATCTACCATCTTCTTTGCTCCTCCACCTCCTTCCTCAGCTGGTTGGAAAACAAGAACAACTGTTCCCTATAAGAAACATAAGAAACAACTAAAAAAAGGTTCTCATGGATAAGAGAGATACGAATGACATTGAAAGCCAGTTGACAGAAACAGTATCTCAGAGAATAGAGACATCTAAGAACAATGCAGCTCTATGTAGGATACACATAATCTCCAATGATAACTGGCATACGGAAGCACAATTAGAGGTCCTTATGTAGATAAATTAGTCGGCAAGCAACTTCCTACAAGCATAATGCAATTACATTTGAGAAAATTCCATATTCAAGGTACATTTTCTACGATTTGGAATCTGGTCAAGGAAGAAAAGAAAATTTTAAGCTAAAAACAAGAAGTTATTACAAAGTTCTAACCACGAAATTTAACACACAGAAGGATTAATAATCTCAATGAGCTAACCTGCATGCTTCTAAACTGGTATCGCCCAAACAGGGAACACATAATATATTTAACGATATTGTCTTTTTTACTTCCCTGATGTTTGCGTAACCTGGACATGAATCGAGAACTACGCTTTCCTATCTGAAATGACTATTTTAAACATAAGTTCATGTCAACTGAATCTAAGGTCACGTAATGAACTCAACCCGTAAAACTAATGAGTAAACAGAACACAACAGATTCAAACCAATCAAGCAACCAGACTCACAATGCAATTGACATTTTAGAACCGTTATATACATTCTTTATTTTAACAAGTCATCCAATAACACCTGTAATTCGTGTCGATGTTCTTGAAGTATCTTTGCAGCACCAAGAAGCATGGCAACATGAGCATCATGTCCACAAGCATGCATCTTCCCTGCAACTTTGCTCTTGTGCTCCCACTCCACACTCTCCTGCATCAAACCAAAAGACACAACACTTTCCATCAATTCCTCATTAGCTTTAATTCAAAACACCAGTCTAAAAGTCACAATTTTCTTCCCACTCAGCAAATCAACAATCACCGATTTCTAAAACAAGAAAATACGTGCATGTTTGAGATTGCTTCGGAAAGAGATAAAAGTGCTTTCTGACTACTAAAAATGCTTCTAACTGCTTTTGACAGGAAAGTTTAAAAGCGCTCGTGGGTCATAGAAAGCTATTTCTAGCACTGACAAGCTTCCTTTTTTTAACACTTTTAGCAAAAGCACTTCCCTTTCTGCAGAATCAATTTAAAGCTCCAAAATTTTACTAAACCTGCATGGCCAGAGCATCCATATCCGCTCGAATCGCAACGAACGGCGGTCCACCATTCCCAACAAAGCCAACAACGCCGGTTCCGGCAAATGGGTATTTGTAACGTACGTCCATCCGATCAAGTTCGTCTCTGATAAGCTTACTGGTCTCGAATTCCTCGAAACCAAGTTCTGGGTTTTCATGTATTTTCCTTCTGACTCCCACCATATAATTGAAAAGCTTCTGCCTTTTGGCGAAGTCAAAGAACTTCACCGGGATGTGGGCCAACTCTTCCGGGGTCAGAGAACTGGCTGAAGAAATGAGAAGCAGGAGAATCAGTAGAACAGTAAAAATCGGGGGGACCCATTTGCAGGACTCCATGGATTTGCACAGTGAGCTTTGTGGAAGTGGTGATGGATATGGAGAGGGGGGGTTGAAATTTTGTAGAAGGGTGTAGGATGCAAAGCATATCAAAGTGTGGATGATTTTTTTTTTATATGAAAAATGTATAGGGTGTTATGTCAGATTTTTTTTATAGAAAATAATCCATTCAACTTCATTGTTAGAAATTCAGATTTGCAAACAATCTATAGTAATAGAAAATAATCATGTTTTATAGCAAAAAAGCATCCAATGCTTGTGGTTTTAGGAAAGGGATCACTATTGATCCCTTCCACCAAATTCATCTAATTATCTAATTCGGATCATCGAAATTTGATCCAACGGTTAAAGTTATTATAATTTTTAAAAGGACCTTCTGTTTGTAGCCGTTAGATCAAATTTCAAGAATCTTTATTGATTGATTGGATGAATTTGGTGGAAAAGATCTGGAGATGATCCGTTTCTGTGGTTTTATACTTGTTTGAAATATATTTTATTAATTTAGATTTTATTAAGTTAGATTTTTGGAGTGAGGATCCTCTTTGTAATGATCTCAAGAATTCTCAAATCACACCCGTTCCTTATATATTATGCGATCAGAAATCATTGTAAATTTTTATTTAAAATTAAATATAAATAACATCTAACAAAAATTGACCGTACGATGTACGATCAATGAATATGAAAGAGATTCCAACAAGAATCCTCTCTTAGATTTTTGTATTAATTTCTGGACCATACGGGCACACAGGTAGGCAAAAGTGGATCCATTTCATTTTGACGGAGTAATCAACATACTTCGACAGTAGAAGAGTAGAAGGCAAAATGAGAGTGAAATAAGAAGTTTCAGGATCAACTATTATAAATAAGAAGTTATATAATATATCTAATTGTTTAGAATGCTTTCCTAAATTTTCACTTAATATTATGTTATAGTGATATATTTTCTTCAATTATGAGTAAGAGATCTTAAATTCGGTTATCATCAAAGACGAATTTGAATCACATTATTACTAACTCATTGTGAAACTTAACTCACTCTACAATCTTTTTAGTGTTGATAATATCGTTCGTTAAAAAAAAAAAAAAAAACTCTGCTAAACTATCATTCTATAAACAACTAGGAGGATCCTCGTCGGATTCTTTTTGTGAGGATCCATTCATTGTACATTGTACGTTAAAAAATTATTGTAATTTTTTTTATTTAAAATTAAATATAAACAGTATCTGACAAACGATGTACGATGAACAGATATAATCGAAGGATCCTCCCTCATATGAACAAAGGGTATTTTTGTAGGAAATGAGTTATTTACATTATAGTAAAAACAAATCATTCAAACTCTTTTCTAATTGGAAACACTTCCCCCTTCCACCAGATTGCAATTGCAACCCAAAACTAATCAGTGTCCACTCCAGAACGACCAACCATTGACTGCCAAAACGACACCGCCCCAAAAGATAAACACCATCCAGCCGTCCCTCGCGCCACCAGGGGACCCCACAGCCCACGCATCACGCCACGTGGAAGTGCATAACTCCAATCGACAACGTAGAGGAAGAAACTCGGAAAAAGGCGAAGCAGCTTTCCCTTCTCCTCCTTCCAACACAACACCAACACGCCTAAGCAAATCGGCAGAGCTCTCACCCAGTTTACGCGGGTCTCTCTCACCCGACCCCCTTCTTCTTCTCCATCAAAACCCTAATTTCTTCAATCCGATCCGTCGTCTTTCCCCAATTTCCACCGTCTATTTGGAGGTACGCGTAAATACCCAATTTATACCCGCACGTCTGTATGGTCTGATTGCTTTCCGATGAATGTCGCGATGATTCATTTCGGTGAAAATTTTCGATCTTGATTTGTGTGGAGTTAGGGTTTTGCGTTGACGTTTTTTTAATTGTGAATTGTGTAGAAGATCGAGAGGGTTTGATAATCTGCAGAGATGTCAACCATGTTCACCAGGATTTTTGGGAAGCCTAAACAGGAAAACAGTGCCCTAACCACCTTAGACAAGTTGAATGAGGTAAAATTTCGATTAATTCGTCGTTATGTGTTGTTTTGCTTTGATGGTATTTGATGAAGTATTTGAATTTGCGTGGTTCCTTGGTGATTTTGTTTGTTTGATTGATTTGGGTTTTGGAAATTTGATGAGTTTACTGTGTGTTTCGAACTTTTGGTATGTCGATGATTCTTTTCGGGTTTGTGGATAGCTTAGAATTTAGTTTGAGAGGTTGTGGTGGCACATGAAATGTTTCCTCATTGTGTAGTTCTCATGGTTTCTTTGAAGTTGGTTGATGCAATTAGATTGCTCTGTGAATCAATTTTGGTAAATGTTCCACAGACGCTAGAAATGCTTGAGAAAAAGGAGAAAGTACTGCAGAAGAAGGCCGCTGCAGAAGTTGATAGGGCCAAGGATTTCACCAAAGCAAAGAACAAAAGGGGTACGTTTGCAACGTGTTTTCATTTTTCTTAGGAGAGTTTGAGTGGTGATATCTAGTTTTGAATCATGTTCTCGATGAACTCATTAAATTTCTGCTTTGAGAGAGGGCTTATGTTCACATCCGTAATGGTGTCACAATTTCCACCTAGTTATGTAGACACAAATATGTCTGTTTCCGTGTATTGCTTAACACAATCTATGTTTCGAACTTTACCTGAGGATTTGTTATCCTTTTCACCATTGCTTTTAGCTCCAATTGAATCTGTTAGTGATGAAGACTCACTGTTAAGAAGCCCTTGAAGTTGGTCAGATGCATGAATAATGACTGTCAAACTTTTCTAGATTTTGTCCATAAGGTTGAAATCATTAGGAGGTGATTTGGATCTAAAACCAAAGATATCTTAACCATGGCTTTTTAAATTCTAGTATTGTGGTTGAGTTATAACTTATCTTGCTATTTTGCAGCTGCTATACAATGTTTGAAGAGGAAGAGGTTATACGAGCAGCAAATAGAGCAGCTTGGAAATTTCCAGCTGCGTATCCATGATCAGGTAACGATGAGATTGGAATTATATTCTGCCATGCTTTCAAATTGTTTCAAATATATTTAATCATTTTACTATATATTATATACTTTGCTTTGGATTTTTTGTGTTGATGAATTGTATTTGTGTGTATTGATGTTGCAGATGATAATGCTAGAAGGTGCAAAAGCCACAACCGAAACTGTAGATGCCTTGAGAACTGGAGCTGCTGCAATGAAGGCAATGCAAAAAGCAACGTAAGTAGTGTATATTATATATAGAGGATATTTTCACCTCCACTGGAGTTTTGCTCTGATAATGTGCTCAAGTCATTAATTTGAGAGTACTAGATCTGTATAATATTATCAGTTACTTAATATTTATGCTTTATCTTCATTTCCTGTATGTCCCATGGGATCTGAATAATTCAATTACGGGTGTTCCCTGACATAATTGAAATGTGTATGTTTTTGTACAGGAACATAGATGATGTGGACAAGACTATGGGTGAGATTAATGAGCAGACGGAGAATATGAAACAGATACAGGAAGCATTGTCAACTCCAATTGGTGCAGCTGCTGATTTTGATGAGGTTTGCATTCTCGGTTTCTTCTTTTATCCCTTAGATGATTGGTTTTTTAAAGGATATTTTTTTGTTAGCCCTCGTGGTTTACCCATGGGATGGGTTTTAAAAAAGGATGTTTTTTTTTTTTTTTTTTTTCTGTTAATTTTATATGTATTCTATTGAGTTTGCATACAGCTATTTAGAAGTTTATACAATTTTATTTGCAGGATGAATTGGAAGCAGAACTTGAAGAGCTGGAAGGTGCAGAGTTGGAGGAACAACTTCTTCAGCCAGCAACACAAGCTCCTGCAGCGCCAGTGCAGGTCCCAGCAGGAAGGCAACCAACTCGCCCTGCTCCCCAAAGGCGCACTGAAGAAGAAGATGAATTGGCTGCTTTGCAGGCTGAGATGGCACTTTAAGAGTCGAGGCTGTTTGCAGGTATTCATTCTCCGGTAGGATGAGTTGAGGCTATGTAAAGGATTGGTCTGATTTTATAATGGAGATTTCTGCTCCGATCACACATCCCGGATTTCTGTGTGGCTTCGTTATTAAACAGAATGTATATAAAGGTGGCACAAAATGAAACAGTCCCCTTTGAAACTTGTATTCTGCTTTTCCTCAGATTTTTCTCTTCTTTTTTTTCCTTTTTAAGTTTACTGTGGGACATTTGTTCAGATGTTGTTCTTCGTCTGTCATCAGGCATGCCTTAATCAATTAGCTTGTTCTATTATTGTGTGTTATTATTACCAAGTCAATAATATGAATATTCTGTTGTGAAAGCTACTCTGTTCTTTTCTTGCTTTCTCCACTGGATTTGGCCGGAGCTGTTTTTAGGTCAGTCTTTCGGGTTCTTCACCGGCGGTTGACTCAAGTCAACGATGGGAAGGAAATAAAGGGCCAAGAATATCACCTTCTCTCCCTAGTTTGGTGAAGAAAGGGGCATCAGGTTTAATTGTATACTATTGTAAAAGTTGTTGAGAATATCGCGTTTAAGAATGGGAAAAACAAAAATAACTCTGGAAATCGACAAACAAATAACCA
>JAOTRO020000001.1:2654547-2665008 GCA_028566515.2 Pyracantha coccinea | reverse complement strand
AAGTTATTCACAATGTAGTCTCTTAGGGTTTTGTAGCCGTTTCGGCATTCTCGTTCGTTTAATAATATTCTTATTTTATAGTTTTGTTCATGGCGCACTCTAATATTCAACTGTAGGTGCGTGATTTTATTACGAAATGTTGTGGTATAATTAGTTCCAATTTGCTTTCAAGTTGGCAGGATTCCTTTAAAACCTTGCTCTTCCAGATCAATCTCTAAACAGAATCATCATTTTGAACAAGGATCAATGTCTCATTAACATTAGCGTCTTCATCATGAGTTACCAGCACTAAGGATATATTCACATTCTTTGATGCTCGTACGTTGCTAGAATAATTGAACTGTTGGAATGGGACCATGTGTCACACCCGAGATCTAAGATAAATAATATACCTATTTGATGGATTTTCTAACAAAAACATGATAACTTCATAGAGGGGAATTATTTTATCATAAGCACACAAAACACAAGGGTGAAGTTAAACGAAATATAGGAATTTTATGACACATTAGAAGTCACTCATCTTGAATCAATTCGTATGTTTTAGCGAGATTTTGAGTGGTTAGAAGATTGAAATGGATCAAATACCTTGGATTTCTTTTTTGGACAAACGATAGTGTCAGTAGGTTAAACTGTTAGTTGTTAGGGGGAAAGAGATCAATGGTTATCGAACCCACACCAAGGTGCATATACATCATTATTTTCTGTCATTATGATGAAGTGTCATCTATTTGACCTTGGAGTTTAAAAACTTGAGTAACGATATTTTCGTGTACATTGAAAAAACTATTTAAATCTCTTAGTTAATACTATTAGATTCAACCTCCCCGAGGTGGTGCAGTGGTTGAGGTAAATTTTAGGTCCGTATTCGATACGGCACTTCTCAAGTTCGATTTTGGACGCTGTTAAATTACACGATGTGGTTAAGGAAGCTAAAATGTTATTGTGAGTCTAGACTGTCGTGCAAAGCCACCAACTAAATCCCTTTTAAAAAAAATACTATTAGATTCAATTTTTGTTATACGTAACCAAATTATTGCCTGGTATTTAATGAGACGATAATTGGTGGGATTTTTATTTTTTGTTTTGAATGTGATTTTCTTGTTATACAAGGAAATATAAAACAAATCCAAAATTCAATTTAAAGCCCAAATCCAAATTTCGTTGCACACATGAAGAGCAAGGCATATATGCTCATACATGAGTGTTGACTTGGCACCACTCCCAGCCGTCGATGTAAAGATTCAGTCAGTATCTTGTTGTCAATTCACCGGCCCAGATTTCCCCTTCCAGAAAATTCCACACGCGTCCGACCTCCCAAACCGTAACGCTGCCACCAGCACGCGCCAACCAGTGAGTCCCCGACAACCAATTCCTCCTCCACTTTTCCCAAAACCTTCCACCAAATATTTACAGCGACAGCAAGGTCCGTACAGTCAAGGGTTTTGAAGGTGATTGGCACCCATCGGACCGCAGCCATGTTCAAAACCGCAGCTTCGCGCCTTAGGGCTCTCAAGGTCAGTACTTCTCTCTGATTATTCGGTGATTTCATCTGGCTTTTCGTAATGCGTAATGGTTGTTTGGATGCCGAGAAAGTGTAGGAAAGAAAATTGAATGTTATGAGACGTTAAGATAGTATAATTCGATCCGTTAGATTAGAAAAGTTCAATTTTTTCAGCGTGAATAGTAAAATTCAATTCGTTAGAACAGTAAAGTTCGAGTTTTTGAGAAGGAAAATTAAAAATTCATGACGCCCCAAAACAGAAAAATTCAATTCGCTTGGTTAGTAAAGTTCAATTTTTTTAAGGCTCTGCAAGTTTTGGTGGAAGTTGAGAGGCTCAGTAATTTTCCCGAAAACGAAAGGTTCAGTCTTTATGTGTATATGTTGGTAATCTGGTAGAATGTAACTTTCTATTCTTTGATTTCGATTGGGGATATTAGGGGCGTACAAGTGCGTTCCATAGGGGAGTGGCCAGATTTTCAAGTTTGAATGATGTTGCAACGAAGCCGTCCTCGTCCTCCTCTCCTTTCGGAGGTTTGTTTGGCTGGCTCATTGGGGGAAATTCCAGGTCTATGCCTCCATTAGACTTCCCTCTTTCAGGCATCAACCTCCCACCTGCATTGCCTGACCATGTTCAACCAGCGGATGTCAAAATTACAACTCTCCCGAATGGTATCAAAATAGCTTCTCTAAAGTCAGAGGTATGTATGATCATCATGGAGGTGCATATTTTGAGTTTCTTGTCTACTTGCGTATGACCAAAAAGGAGGAATTTAACTCAATAATTGCTGGATTTTGGTGTTCAACCAGAAACCAGCTGCTTCGGTAGGTTTATATATTAATTGTGGTTCGGTCTATGAGACACTGGAATCATCTGGGGCCTCACACCTGCTGGAGCGTATGGCATTTAAGAGCACGAGGAACAGAAGCCATTTGCGTATTGTGCGGGAGGTGGAGGCAATTGGTGGTAACGTCCAAGCCTCAGCTTCTCGGGAGCAGATGGCTTACACCTTCAATGGTCTGAAGACCAATGTTCCTGAAATGGTAGAGCTGCTTATTGACTGTGTTCGGAACCCTGTTTTCCTAGATTGGGAAATTAATGAGGAGGTAAATGTCCTGAATGTTGTTGTTCGTCTGCTGACAATTTACATGCTATGCAAAATTTGTGGCTAATATTGGTGTTGTATTTCATCTTTTACAGGTTCATAAGGTGAAAAACGATATTATTGAAGCCTCCAAAAACCCCGAAGCCCTTGTTTTGGAAGCAGTTCACTCTATTGGTTACAAGGGTGGCTTGGCCAATCCACTTTTAGCCCAGGAATCTTCAATTAGTAGACTGAACAGTAACGTTTTGGAGCAATTTGTTGCTGTAAGTTTAATAGTTATATTTAAATCCATATTATTCATTGTGTTTTGCAGTTAATTATTTGCCTTGTCGGTCTTGCCCAATAAGTTGAGGTTGTGATGATAATTTCAGGAAAATTATACTGCTCCTCGGATGGTACTTGCAGCTTATGGTCTTGAACATGAGGAACTTCTAAAAATTGCAGAACCACTTTTGTCTGATCTCCCCAGTGTCCCTACTGCCGATGAGCCAAAATCTGTGTATACTGGAGGTGATTACCGCTGTCAAGGTGATTTAGGGGTGTGTATCTTATATATTTGAACTACTTTTCTATCCTTTCTTTCTTTTTCATCCAGTAATTAAAAGTTTGATTTGCCTTGCATGACAGGAAACTCATTTTGCACTTGCATTTGAACTTCCTGGTGGCTGGCGAAATGAGAAGGATGCAATGATTGTGAATGTTCTTCAGGTCTATATCAATTATTGTCTGTCTCTAGTAACTATAACTCCTAGTGTTCCCCCCTCCCAGAATGAGACTTTAATACTTCTCTTACATTTTAGATTTTTACTCTGCTCTTTATTAGGATTGAAAGTTGGAAAGTGGTAATGAATCCAGTTTTCTGTAGGTGCTAATGGGAGGAGGTGGATCTTTTTCAGCCGGTGGACCTGGAAAAGGGATGCACTCACGTCTATGTAAGTTTTTCAAAAGACACACAGAAATTTAAATAGTCCAACAACAAAAAAGTATGACACGGACAGTAATAATTCAAGAGGTTTTGCTCCACTCAGTAGGGTCCCTTGGTTTTACAAGCTTTACCATTCTTTTAGAACTGAAATGTTCACTCTTTTCTTTTTCTGGTTTAAATAACCTTGGCATCTCAATTACTGTGCAATGCCCGATGAGCAGATTCTCGTGTGTTAAATCGATGTTCAAAATTTCATTCGATTTTAGCATTCAGTAGCATCTACAACAACACTGGCATTTTTGGAATCCAAGCCTCCACTGTAAGAAACTACTATATGTCATGCGAAAATGTGAATTAGGAGAATTTTCTAGATATATGCTTAAATAATACTGGGAGCTGTCTCTGGATTTCAGGCTCCAGATTTTGTCACAACAGCCATTGATATGGCAGCTAATGAGCTTGTTGCAATCGCAACACCTGGAGATGGTTATCTTGCTATCTTTGATTCTTAATCACTTTGTTTTACATGAAAATTTGAAACTGTTGCTAACACGTTCTTTTCTCTTCTGCACAGTTGACCAGGTAGAACTAGATCGTGCTAAAAAGTCAACAAAGTCTTCCATTCTTATGAATTTGGAATCCAGGGTATGTAAACAATCAGTGTATTTTCGCGACAATGGCTTCATACTTTGGTATCAAGATTTTTTTGAAAAAATGTTATTTTGTTCGCTGATCTTTTATTTGCATTCCATAGACGGTTGTTGCAGATGATATTGGGAGACAGATTCTGACGTACAATGACTGGTAAGGCCTTTGTCATACCTGTATATACTTGTGTTGAACCGTGTTGGATGCGAACAAAGCCTAATGCATTTTTTTACTGTTAATGCGGACCCTGCTTGTTAGTTATTATGTCTTATGAAAATGAATTGTCCGATAATGCTTTTTGTGAGCATATTTTTAGATTGTACCATCATTGCTATTGTTAGAATTTCGAACAAGGCCCCGATATGTTTCACAAGTTGAGTTATTGTATGCTAAATTAAGTACTAACCATCGGTGTCAGTACTGTTCTCCCTCTTACACCTTGCATAAACCATTTGAAAGAAGTCTGTTTTTGGTGTTATCTTCACGGAAATATTTTTTATCGTTAGGAAACTGAGCCAGCTCTTGAAGGCTGTGGATGAGGTTTCGTTAGAAGATATTGCTTCAATTGGTCAAAAGCTTTTATCTTCCCCTCTCTCAATGGCAACATATGGAGATTGTATGTTCCGATCTTAGTGCGAATCCTCTGTTTATGATTCACAAGTTTCCTTTGCTTGTAATACCTTTTTACGTTCTTCATTCTTGTCCTGCAGTTACTAGCGTGACTGGCTTCCCAAGCTATGATTCAGTCAGCAAAAAGTTCCATTTAAAATGAGATTGCTTTCGTGTTCCAACCGGGCAGTCAGCTGACCTGCTGCCATCGTTGTGCTTGACATCCGCATACGCTAGAGCTTGTGTACAAAAATTTCGAATAAAATGAGGATACATCATACGTAATCTCGAGCGTATATGTATCTCTTGTTGGTAGAGTTTATCAGACAGCTGATGGTTATGCCATTATTATTGTATCACTGTGTCTAATTTTATTAGCAAATGTTGATGGAGAAGTCAAAGAGCAAATTGTTGAAGAAATGGAAGCAAATGTTAGATATGGTAGATAAACCTAACATCAGCATTGCTATACTCCCCCAACCATTAGGAGGAGTCCTATCCTACCAAACTTACAAATTACAACGACAAATTTTGCACGACCGTACACTCAAATTTGTTGGATAATATATTTTATCACAGGAAGATACTCTAAACTATTGACCATACTGTAAATTATTTTAATCTAAAAATTAGAGTATCCGAACTTGGTTTAAGGGAAGCATGTATGATATGGATAATGTTAGAAAGGCTAAAATTTTAAACTAAATTTTGGAAATTAAATGATGTGGTTGTTGATGATTGGATTATTATTTAATTGTTGATTAACGTGCTTACTTTTTAGTAGTGACACATCATTTGGTTTGCAAATTTAATTTAAAATTTTGGTCTCTCTAACATTACCCTATACGATATACAAGAAATGCCAAGGAGACTCTCAAAAGTCAGACTCTATAAACTCTTTGCCATCTTATGTTTTTGGCACAGTGTTGATACCGAAATTTACGTTAGGTGACAGAGAGTCCATAGAGAGTCCTACTTTGAGAGAATCCTTTTAATATTTCTCACGATGTACTAACCAACTCTTGGTTCGAGAGAGCAAATATACTATTCTGACCAACTGATCTAACTCATGTCAACTCTAATATAAATAAATAATGTTGAAGAGATTTAGGGACAAAACTCTCATTATTCTTCTCCCTCTGCATCTTCTATTTTCTTGCCAACCTGGAAAAAGGAACAGAACAAAACAAAGAAAAGAAAAGAGAAGTAAAATAGAAAAAGAAATTTATATTATTCGTGTCTTTTGTCTCCCCTACTTGTCTCTCCCTTTCTTGTTTGGGAAATCATGAATGTGCCGACGGATTTACCATTTGTGTTGAACATCCATGGGCATTTTGGTACTCACCCACTCACCCTCTCACCCATCATATGCAGATTGGCAATGAGGAATGTGTTAAAACATGCATGCAAAAACATCATCATGGTTAACTCATAGTCATCATGAATATTATTTTCTTCCAAATTAAAGTACGTTGTTTGCTTTCCACAACCATAATTTTGATGACAACGTGGTCTTTTCACCCCCACTCCTAAAGAGGGAAAAATGAGTGGTCTCCTCTTGCATTTTGTACCAAAATTCATCAACTATATGTGTAGTGTATTTTGTTTGGTTACAAAGAGGTCAAACTTTGAAGACCATTTGAACTATGAACTTGAGTACGTAGGTAAATGTTCGCTAACAAAAGAGCTTTAAGATTATCTCCAAAAGATGGACTAAACTCATGTTTTTACTCAAAGTTTCTCAAAATACTCCTTAAACAAACTAGTTACCATGAGCCAAATTTAGTTTTCCGAACAATGCTGATCACAAGTGAGATCCAACCTATGCACTACATTTTGAAGCGAGTTTTACTTTACGGAAACAAGTAAGGATTCGTTTGAAAGTGCTTTTAAAATAACTGAAAGCGCTTTTGGTGAAAATGTTTTTGAAACCAATCCTTAGTAAAAATCCAAACGGATTTTAGAAAAACATTTTAAAGTGCTTTTTGCAAGAAGAACATATGTGGTGCTTCTTCTAAAAAGCACTTAAAGTGCTTGTGGAATCCAAAATCAATTTCACCAAAAGCGTTTTCAATCATTTTAAAAGCATTTTCAAACGAGCCTCAAATATTTAAGACTATGCAAATTTTGGCTAGCAATGTCGGAGAAGCATTTACATCATTTCAAGTCAAATTTGACAGCACCACAAATTCAGGAACTGTATATTCGGTTGTAAATGTGTGTGTGTGTGTGTGTGTTCACATGTGGCATGCCTGTCAAGCACATTTGAAATCATGTGCTTGAATACAGGTATTCGTACGAAGCATTTTCCTTTTGGTCTCAGACATCATGGCTTTTTAGTTTTTATCCAACTCCTCCTGTCATTCTCCTTCCCGATATTATTGTCTTGAATTTTGCTCAGGAAACATATTCAAAGGGTTTTATGAATATAAAATGCAAAACTGCAAGGTTTTTATTTTTATTGTTGGGTTGAATAATCTTTATATTCTTTTTACATGTACCAAGTATTAATTAGTTGTTCTACCTCCTTTAACTAATATTCTCATACATGTATTTACTTATATATAATTCATAATGAGTGATTGACCAAAAAAAGATAATAATCAGGTACAATATTCTATATACTCACTTTCTGACTTGATCTAATAAAAAAATATCATGTGTTTCTTATTTTTTAAAGACAGAAAAAAAAATTAAAACATGTCCATTTATTTTTAAAACAATAAAGCATGTTTTAAAATATCATTAGACAAAACCAAAAGGTAAATACTCACATATGAGTACCAAGTATTAACCCCCAAAAAATCATAAAGAGGGAGTATTTTCCCCATAAATGTGCCAAATAATGCAGTGCTTTGAAAGTTTTAAAAGAGATCAGTTGATGGTTTCGACATGGCAGTTCTGAGGGCCATGGAAACTCACAAAGTCATTTCAACCTCCCCCTAACAACCATCATGTGATTCACCAGAACCAAAAATCGAATACAAAACGTATTGTGTGAAATGCGGGTTTGAAAATCATCTCCAACAAACCACCCTATGATAGTTATGCAATGCTAAATTTGAATTGTCCCTTATTAGTAAATATTTTTTTGCCTCAATTTTTCCCATTGCTGAAAAGACAACAATTTCCAGTTTTAAAATAAATAAAAATTTGGGCATATGCATGCAGCATTATTGAAGAAATTTTTTGAGTGTTAATGTCAAATCTTGTAACATTATAAATTCGCTCATCTATTCATTGTTATCAAAGATTTTTTTTTTTTTGGTTGACAACGGGGCAAAAGCCCGAAAAAAAAGAAAAGAAAGATTACATAAGAATATCATGAGGCCACGAGACTTATCTATAATTGTAAC
The DNA here is from genome assembly GCA_028566515.2 of Pyracantha coccinea. Classification (NCBI taxonomy): domain Eukaryota; kingdom Viridiplantae; phylum Streptophyta; class Magnoliopsida; order Rosales; family Rosaceae; genus Pyracantha; species Pyracantha coccinea. The sequence goes on along the minus strand of JAOTRO020000001.1, from coordinate 2,656,863 downwards.
TAACAACCGACGATAAGAAAGACGAGCTTGCTAAAAAAAGATAAGACCCAAACTGCATGATAAATCCAAACAAGCCAAATCATCAACAACAACAAAAATTTCACGATAAATAGAATATGTAGTCACACTAAAGAATTTCTACGAACAAAGTATCATTAATAAAGCATAAAAAAAAAGTGTTGAGATAATCTGTTTTTATTAAAAAAATACAATCCGGACAATCTGATTCATTCATTCCCTAGGGATAAAAAGGACAGGACCAATCCAAGGCTTTCAACAAGTAGAATGCATGGTTTTTGCCTCTGTACGTGTCCATGTTATATATTCCCCAGAATCAATGATATCTGATCTTTTCATTAAAAAATGGCTTAAAATTAAAAATAAAATTAGGAATTCGTCTTTTTAAGTGAAGAAAAAAGGAAGGAAATATCAAACAAATGAGCAGTAGTCATGGACATCTCTCTCCTGTGTAAACAGCATGTTGGACCATCCATCATTTTATTTTTGACTGCTTGAATGAATGTTATAAACGTGAACGGCTCACCATCATCTGATGCATATCAAGACACTTTTGATATCACAAGATTTTCCCAGGCCACAAGGGTCTAGGTCCCACCCTTTGGGGACCCCACTCATTCCACATATAGGAGGCTAACAAAATTTGTATGTGTGTTGAGTACCCTAGATCTCCTACCCTAAATAGAAATAACAGTAGCCAGAAACCAGGGCCATAGATAAATCTATTTTGCAGGCAGAAAAACATGATTTCTTTTCAGATGAGGTAATTTATTTACCGGGTAGGTGCTTCTACCTCAAGTTTCCTCCAGATTTTATTTATTTATTTAATTTTATAAAGTGATTTTTTGCATAAGTTGTAATTAGAAGGGGTGGTGGTGGTCCATCAAGTAGACTGCTCATTTGCCTTGCATATCAAGCAACCTTCTAATACCTCTCTATCTATCTGCAACGTCCATGACCAAAGCATCATGATCAGTACTCCAGCTCAAAACCCATGTGAGCACCTATCATCTTTTTTTCTCTACTATATATTTCGTTTTTGGACAATACTAGATGGACCAAATTTTAAATCAAAGTTACAAACTAAATGATATGTCACTAATAAGAAATAAACATGTTAATTAACATAAAAATAATAATTTAATCATCAACAACCACATAATTTAATTTAAAATTTGAATCCCCCTAGCATTACCCTTTGTTTTTTCATTCTGTCATTGCCATGAAGAAATTTTTTTGGCTTTAGTATGCCTCTTAACTAAAAAACTGATAGGAATTATATGATTTTTTTTTAAACAAATCTGGGACTGTCAAATTCCTGATTTCGTCTTTGTCACTCAATGTCTCTGATGACATATACGTTCAAGTATATCTCTATTTGTTTTTTCAACTTTATTGACATCCACCTTTTATGAAAATACCAACCATTATTTTATACAAATACACACTTTTATTTTTTATAATACGAATAATTTTTCATATTAAATTTATCTAAATTACAGAGAAAAATCGAATTTGAACCTAAAGAAAAAATAACAATGTTCGTCTAACAAACATACTTTTGTGTGTGTATATATATATATATATAACTATTGTACAGTATATAAATATTGCAAGGATGGGTTCACTTGCTTTTGTGTTTGTGCCTTAGTAACAGCCGTGGAGGCCGTTTCTTGCCTTTGCTTTTGTAGTCAAGGCTCTCTAGCTTTCTTTAACCAACTTGGTTTTCTCTCTCTTTCTATCCTCTTCTCTCTCTCTCTCTCTCTCTCTCCCCAAACCGCCTAGGAAATAAGGCTTTAAATGCTTAAGGTGGTATGTAGTATAGGGGTTTGAGGGCAACTTTTCCTTTTTTTTCTCACTGCCTCTTCAGTTAAAGTGGAGAGGGAAACTCTCATCTCTCTCTCTCTCTCTCTCTCTCTCTCTCTGGTGGGTGTTTTCCATGGTTAAAGCAGGTTTATAGCTCAATCTCTCGCTGTGACAGTTTCGTTCTCTCTCCCTAGCTTACCTCAGCTCCCTCTTCTTTCCTCCTCACCTATTTTCCTCAATCAAAATATCTGTATTTCTGTCTTAGCTAGGTTTTATATTTCTTACTTGGGTTTTGCAAATAAATCTCTTCTTTTCTCATATTAATTGATTCAGCAAAGGGAAAAAACTCTTCTTGCTTGATATTTAGTTCGTATTTCAATCTTCGATCAAATTCCCAGAATTAATCCACACACACACACACACACACACACACATATATATATATATATATTATATATCGAATATATTTTTTTCATTACCCTTTTTTAAGAG
>JAOTRO020000001.1:2643000-2654447 GCA_028566515.2 Pyracantha coccinea | reverse complement strand
AAAAAAAATAAAAAAGGTTTTGGAATGGTGTGTTGTGAAAAGAAATAATAAAAATAAATTTTTAATAGAAAATGGTACAACGAGACCGATTAAAAATCTTATCCGAAATTACAAATAAAATTATTTTGTATTATTTAGAAAAAAACTAATATTTTATTGTCTATTGCCAGGGCTATTGAAGTGCAACGGTGGAGATGCAAAAGTGTATTGCCTAGAGGATTACTGTTCATTAGGGCAGTTATTGTTCACTTGGTGGATAACATAGTGTATTGCTTGGAGGAAGGGCTCCAACGGTGGAGTTGCTCTTAGGAAACAGAGCTGTCTCTTGAAGGCTGTGGATGAGGTTTCGTTGAAGGATATCCCTTCTATTGGTTAAAAGCTTTTATCTTCCCCTCTTACAGTGGCATCATATGGTGATTGTAGGTTATCATCTCACTGAGAATCCTCTGTTCATGTTACCGGAGTCCCAAGCTACGATTCAGTCTGCGAAAAGTCCCATTTAAAATGAATTTGCTTTCGTGTGCCAAACTGGGCAGTAAGCTGGTCTGTTGTCTTCGTTTTGCTTGGCATCCACATACGCCAGAGCTTGTATAAAAAAAAAATAAATAAATAAATCGGATAAATGAGGAAATATACGTAATCTCGATCTTATATGTATCTCTTGTTGGTATAGTTTCTCAGACGATGGTTATGCCATTGTTATTGTATCATTATGTCTAATTTTATTAGCAAACGTTGATGGAAAAGTCAAAGTGCAAATTGTTGAAGAAATGGAAGCAAATGTGAGATTAGCAAACGTTGATGGAAAAGTCTAAGTGCAAATTGTTGAAAAAATGGAAGCAAATGTTAGATATTGTAGGTAAACCTAACATCGGCACTGCTCTCCTCTCCCAACCATTCGGAGTCGTACCAAACTTACAATGACAAATCTTGCACGTCCGTATACTCAAAATTCTATGATAATATATTCTAACTAGACAATATATTCTAAACTATTTACGTTATTCTATATTACATAGATGAGCATCCGAGCTTGGTTCAAGGGAGCAGTTATCTTAGCCAACTCTTGGCTTGAGAGGGTAAATACAATATCTTAACCAACTGATCTAACTCATGTCTTAAGGGATAAATATATTATTCTAATGAACTAATTTAACTCACGTCTGCTCTAATATAAATATAAAGATGAAGAGATTTAGGGACAAAATTCTCAATATTCTTCCCCCTCTCAATCTTCTGCCCAATCTGGAAAAAGAACAAAACAAAGAAAAGAAAAGAGAAGTATAATAGAAAAAAGAAAATTATATTATATATTCGAGTCTTTTGTCCCCTCTACTTGTCTCTCACTTTGTGCTTTGAGAAATCATGAATGTGCCTACGGATTTACCATTTGTGGCGAACATCCATTAGCATTTGGCAACCACCCACACCCGCTCATCCACTCATACGCAATTTTACCACGAGATGAGATTGGCAATGAGGAATGTGTTAAAACATGCATGCAAAAACACCATTATCATAAATTTATAATCATCATGAACAATATTTTCTTCCAAACCAAAGTACGTTGTTTGCTTTCTACAACCATATTTTTTTTATGACAACATCCCGCCCCCAATGAGTAGTCTCCTCTTGCATTTGGTACCAAAATTCATGAACTATATGTGTAGTGTATTTTTTTTGGTTACAAAATGGTCAAACGTTGAAGATCATTCGAACTTTGGCCTCGAGTGTGGAGGTAAATGTTTACCGACACTACAACTTTGAGGAAATCTTTAGTAGATTGATTAAACTCTTTTCAACTCAAAATTCTTCAAAATACTCTTCAAACAAATTTGTTATCCGAAAGTCAAGTTTAGTTTTCCAAACAACGGATGCTCCCAAGGGAGAGAAAGTGAGTCTAGACAAACCCTTCCAGTGTACTACATTTTTTAAGTAATGTGAGTTTTACTTTAAAGAAACAATCAAAGCTTTCCAAACTTTGGCTAGCGATGTCGGAGAAGCATTATGAAAGTGGCTAGTTATAAACAACGTACATTTACATCATTTCAAGTTGAAACTGATTATTTTTGAACCATTATAGTTGGAGGTGCTCTTACTCATCTACGATTTCACGACCTATATTCAATTGTAAATGTATGTGTGTTAGCATGCAGCATGCGTATCAAGCATTTTCAAGAAAAAATGTCCGCATTTGAAAAGGCAGGTGCTTGAATACAGGTAACCGTATGAAGCATTTTCCTTTCGGTCTCAGACACCATGACTTTCTAACCAAGTCCTTGTCCTTCCCGATAATCTTGTCTTGAATTTTGCTCAGGAAACTTTTTCAGAGGGTTTTATGAATATAAAATACAAAATTGCAAGGTTTATATTCTATTCAAGAATTTATTTCTTGGGTTGAATCTTAATTTATATATTCTTTGACATGTACCAAGTATTATTCTACCTACTTGTAGCAAATATTCTCATACATGTCTTTACTTATATAATTCATAAAGAGGGAGTATTTTCCTCGTAAAGATGTGCCCAAATAATGCAGAGCTTTGAAAGTTCTAGGAATATTTCATTTGCAAATCATGCCATATAAATTTGAATTGTCCCTTATTAGTAAATATTCCTTGCCTCAATTATTCCTCTTGCTGAAAAGACATAGCAGTTTCCAGTTTTAAAATACACAAAAATTTGGAGATAGACATGCCACATAAACTGCCGTTACCTATTCACCTCATACGTTAATTATTATAACTCAAGTTTAATTAGATCCTAAGTTTATGAAATTTAACTGTGTCGTTTTTATTTGTTGGTAATACGTGGTGATGATCGTTACATTATAGAATTTTTCCATACAAAGTATCAATAAAGCATAAAAAAAAGGTGTTGATATAAGCTGTTTTTATTGAATAATACAATAGGACAATCTAATTCTTTAATTCCCTAGGGATAAGAAGGGACTAATCCAAGGTTTTCAACAAGTAGAATTCATGATTTTTGTCTCGTATTTCTGTTATATATTCCCCAGAATCAATGATATCTGATCTTTTAATTTGAAAATTACGATTTAAGCCCAAAATGGAATAAAAATTAAAAGTTAACTTAGGGGTTTCTATTTTTAATTAAAGAACAAAGAAAAAGCAAAAAAACAAAGGGGGAGATATCAGACAAATAAGCAATCATGGACATGTATCTGTTATGTAAACAGCATGTTGGACCATCCATCATTTTATTTTTGACTGCTTGAATGAATGAATGAATGTTATAAACGTGAAGGGCTCACCATCATCTGATGCATATCAAGACACTTTTGTTAGCACAAGATTTTCCCAGGCCACAAGGATCTAGGTCCCACCCTTTGGGGACCCCACTTCTTTCACATATAGGAGGCTAACATACTTTGTATGAGTGTGCAGTACCCTAGACATCCTCCTCTAAATACAAATAACACAAGCCAGAAACAAGGGCCATAGAAAAATATATTTTGCATGCATAAAAACATGATTTCTTTTCGGATGAGGTAATTTATTTACCGGGTGGGTGCTTCTACCTGAAGTTTCCTCTAGATTTTGTTTATTTATTTCTTTTTATAATATGTTTTTGCATAAGTTGTAATTAAAAGGGGGGGTGGTGGTCCATTAAGTATACTGCTCATTTGCCTTGCATATCAAGCAACCTTCTAATACCTCTCTCTCTCTCTCTCTCTCTCTCTCTGCAACATTCATGGCCAAAGCATCATGATCAGCACTCCAGCTCAATACCCATGTGAGCACCAATCATCTTTTTTTCTCTACAATATATCTTTTGAACAATTTTTTGGCTTTATTATATATGCCTCTTAACTAAACTTTTGTAGGAAAATAAAAAAATAGTGGGACTGTAAAATTCCTGATTTCGTCTCTATCACTCAAAGTTTCTGCTTCCACGTGTATATATGTGTATATATATATATATATATGTACAAGTATATCTATCTTTGTTTCTTTTCTTTCTTTTTTGTCATGAATTTAAATGCCCTTGTTGACATCCACCTATTACCGTGAAAAATACCAAACCATTGTTTTATAAGTATAAACATATGTATATATTATAAGTTTCTTGTTTAAAACCTTATACGTACTACTCTAAGCTAGACCAAAAGAGTGAGGAGGGTTTAAACTTAGGACGTAATGAATTAGTAAAAAATTGCTCAAATTATTAAAACACTCTACCAATTGCTACTTATACATTCAATATATATATATATATATATATATATATATATCTTTGTTTTTTTCTTTTTATTTTGTCCGCCTTTTACAATGAAAATACCAACCATTATTTTATACATATAGACACATATATACTATAATATTATACATATAGATCATTTTTTTCAATAAATATATATAAATATTGCAAAGATGGGTTCATCTGCTTTTGTATTTGTGCCTTAGTAACAGCTGTGAAGACCGTTTCTTGCCTTTTGCTTTTGTAGTCAAGGCTCTCTAGCTTTCTTTAGAGCAAAACCAACTTGGTTTTCTTTCTTTCTATCCTCTTCTCGTATGTCTCTGTGCATTTCTCTCTCTCTCTCTCTCTCTCTCTCTCTCTCTCTCTCTCAAACCGCCTAACAAATAGGGCTTTAAGGGCTTAAAGGTGGTATGTAGTTAGGGGTTTGAGGACAACTTTTCCTTTTTTTTCTCACTGCCCCTTCAGTTAAAGTAGAGAGGGAAACTCCCATCTCTCTCTCTCTCTGGTGTTTTCCATGGTTAAAGTAGGTTTATAGCTCAATCTCTCACTGTGACAGTTTCTTTCTTTTTCTCTCCCTAGCTTCCCTCAGATCCCTCTTCTCTCCTCCTCACTGATTTTCCTCAATCAAAATATTATTTCGGTCTTGGGTTTCATATATCTCACTTGGGTTCTGCAAAAATCCCTTCTTTTTCATATTAATTGGATTCGGCAAAGGGAGAAAACTTTACAATCTTTCAAAACTTGTTTACGATATTTTGCTTCCTTTCTTCATTAGCTTGATGAAGCTGTTCTTCTTGCTTGATATTTAGTTCGCATTTCGATCCTCAATCAAATTCCCAGAATCAATCCAGCAAATATATATATTATATCGAATATATGTTTTTCATTACTCTTTTTTAAGAGAACCCTTTTGTGCATACAGTTCATCAGCAGATCTCAATCAAATTTTTGTATGAGTTATTTATAGAGAGAAAGCGGCTGGGATATGAGCAGCAGGCGTTTTTACAAGGATGACGAAAATTTCGCAGAAGACGGTATGTTGATGAGTTTGCGAGAAAGAAGAAGATAGCATCTCATTTGAAAAGAGCAATGAGTAAGAGTAATTTAGGGTCCATCAGAAGTTCTGATCTCATTGATGCAAAGCTTGAAGAGCATCAGATGTGCGGATCCAAGCAGTGTCCCGGTTGTGGACACAAGCTCGAAGGAAAGCCGGTACGAGTAAATCATATTAATCCAACAATTAATATTTTGAGCTTGGCATATGAAGAATTATGGTTCTTGAATAATATTGTTTGATAGTAATTATTTTGAATATGGAGTAAAATTTTATGCTAATATAAAAAGGGACCATCTTCATATTTTACTTTAATTTGTTCGTTCTCTTTTTTATGGGTGCTTTAATTCAATATTTTTAGTTGAAATAAAATTAAATGGAGCTAATTTGCTTGCAGGACTGGTTAGGTCTACCAGCAGGAGTGAAATTTGATCCAACAGACCAAGAACTAATTGAACACCTTGAAGCAAAGGTAGAAGCCAAAGACTCCAAATCTCACCCTTTGATTGATGAATTCATCCCTACAATTGAAGGAGAAGATGGGATTTGCTACACCCATCCTGAAAAACTTCCAGGTAAAAATATTTGAATATTAGTCTCCATCTCTATCTCTATCTCTCTCTCTCTCTCAAATTAGCGAAGTTGAAATAGTATGATTGGCAATTTACAGTTAGTTTGTTGCTTACCATACACTACTTCAGCTGGTTATGACTTAATTGAAAGAAGCTAAATATTGTATCACATTTTGTCACACCTAAGTCAACCTAACATTTTGATTTGGCAATAATATTAATTTCTTGTTCACATTATTTCTTGCAACAGGAGTCACAAGAGATGGGTTGAGCAGGCACTTCTTCCATAGGCCATCAAAAGCCTACACAACTGGGACAAGAAAGAGAAGAAAAATCCAAACAGAATGTGACTTGCAAGGAGGAGAAACAAGGTGGCACAAGACAGGCAAGACCAGGCCAGTCATGGTGAATGGAAAACAAAAAGGCTGCAAGAAAATTCTAGTCCTCTACACAAACTTTGGGAAAAACCGAAAACCCGAAAAAACGAATTGGGTGATGCACCAATACCATCTTGGGCAGCATGAGGAGGAGAAAGAAGGAGAGCTTGTGGTGTCAAAGATATTCTATCAGACTCAGCCAAGGCAATGCAACTGGTCTGATAGAGCTAGTGCAACAACTGGAGAAGGAAGCAGTGATATTATGGCTACTAATAGCAGAAGAGATAGTGGGAGTGGGAGTTGTTCTTCTAAGGAAATATTACCTTCTCATCCTCATAGAGATCATGATCAAATGGCGGCAGCAACAGCAGTGGCTGCGGTTGCTGCTGCTGCTGCTGCTGGTGGTCCAATTTCAAGCTACAGTGGCATTGACATTCACCAGTTGAAGTCAGACCACTTCAGCTTTGGCCCCTTCAGAAAAAGCTTTGATGAGGTAATTAACAATTCTAATTTTCAAGTTCTCATATATACATTAGATAAATGCTTTCTGCATCTTCAACTTCAAAACAATTAAATTAAAATTTAATAAGATAAATTTTATTAACTAATGTTTGTATTTACACATCCCTTTTCATATTATGTAGTCTAAAACCGTGATAAGGCTAGCTTATTCATTATTAAATTAAACACGTAAAACAAATTTTTCATATATGCATGTAAATACTTTCCAAAAATTTAATTAGCCATATGTGGTAATAATAAAAATGTTTTCTATATGCTGTCATTTTCTTCATAACCCATTGCTTGCAATTACGGCATTACAAATTTCATGGATCACTCTTGATTTCATTTCTCAGCTAATTAAACTACTTTACATACCAAAATGGTCCAGATTGAAATCAAATTTCAAGCTGCTCGACTAATAAACACATACAGAAATAAATAAAACAAAGAAAAGATTAATAAGAAAATGAAGTGAATAAAATGTGGTTGATATAAAAAAGACATGGTAGCGGATTTGTTCATGGGGGTATCCATTTGCAGGTGGGGATAGGAGGAGAGGCGTCGACGGCAAGGGAAAGACCAGAAACTGGCACGTGCGAAGAGATACAAGAGCACCACCAGAGATCAGTAGCAGTACAGCCTCATCATCACCATCACCATCATATGGGCCATGAACTAGTACCTGATCATCATCAGCAGCAACATCAACATGAACATCAACAACAGCAGCAGCAGCAACTGCACCATCATCAACAAATTGCAACAGCTACAGCTTTCCACATCAATCTCCCTTCACATCCCATTTCCACCATCATCTCTCCATCTCCTCTCCACCACACCTCCATCATTCTTGATCAGGACTCCTACTCCCGGTTGATACTTCAAAACGAAAATTTCCAGGTAATATTCCATCAAACCCCATATCTTCGTACTATCACAAGTAACCCTAGCTAGCTAGCATATATAAGTATACATATAGAAGCAATATTTTTCACATACTATAAATATTGAACTAATCACTTTTTCACCCTACTCCACTATCACTTGAATTAAAGCTCATCACCAGTAATCAGCTGGTATATTTATTCTAGTTGGTTTAGTTTTACATTTGTTCATTTTGAGTGGTCACATGTTATAACTTATAATTACTTGGTGCATACACTTGCGTCCACTCTGTGTGCGCAGTTACTTGTCTACTCACTTGTGACCGTATTTTATTTTATAAATTTTATAAATGAAACTGTTTATTCTTTAGTATCATTATCTGAATATTATCTCTGTAAAAGATCAACCAAGTTGGAGATCACTTAGTCATTCATTTAAATAAGATAAATAGGTGGTTCATCACGAGAATATTACTTGTTATCAAAACCGTTAGATACAAATATTGTCATCAATTTACTTTATGCCGCCAAACTTTCATTGAAAATATATTCCTCAACCAAACAAAGAAAGGAAGGAGGAAAAATAAAAAAACCGAGTCAATAACTCGGACTGAGTTGCACCTGCGAAGCCCGTTTTCGCATGACCAAACCCTAGCGTCTATGCCATGTTATACTGTACATGTGGCAAACCAATCTCTGGTGTAGCTTTTAGTGTTTGCTAAATTACAAACATGAAACTGTCTTTTCACTTTTTAATCCTTGAAGACAATATCATTACGATGTGCACCTATTTATTTATTTAATTTATATGTTTTTGGTTTGTTTGTCGTTAATTTATATATTGCATTTATCTATCAATAAACAGGCACAGCAACAACAGCAGCAGCATCAACAGCAGCAACACCACAACCAACAACAGCATCATAAAATGGGAGCTAGGTCTGCATCTGGTTTGGAGGAACTAATAATGGGCTGCACTTCCAGCAGTAGTAATATCAAAGAAGTGAGTACATATATCAACTTTTTTACTCTGAATTCCATGACCTTTGTTTTGTCATAATACAAACTAACTACAAGATAAAAAGAAGGAAAAAGTAAGCAAAGGATCATTAGAAAGAACCAAAAGCAACAAAGACCAATTTATTTATTACTATTAATTTAAATTAAAGATAGAGAGAAGCCAAAGCCTTTTTGCCCTTTTCTCTTTATCTTTTCTTTTTTTTTGGCCTTATCATTTATATGTTTTGGAGGTTCTATAATCCTCCCCCAAAAGAAAAAAAGGAAGGTAGACACTTAGCATATCTAGACTCTAAGGGCTATACAGAATATAATCTTTTTTGCCACCTGACTGTAAAGCCGTCATTATGTTGAATAATTTCAAACCGAAATTCAAAACACAAACCTTTATTACCCACCATTTTATTCTTAAATGAGGTAGTAAAAAACATAATAGGATCAAACCCTAACAACATATAAAGAATATATTTATTAATTTATATAGTGAGAGACCAATGTACATTGTGAAAACGACCGGCCTTCAATTGAACTCAAGTAGAAACTCTCTTTTTCACTTTTAGAAAACAAAGGTAGTGATAGCCATGGACTGCGGTTCTCTGCTAATTGTAATTATAGTTTTACAGGAAATTATTTGTTGCAAAATTATCAGAAAATTAACTTTTTAGAAACCCTAATTAGTCCTAATTATTAATCTAAACGTGGCAAGCTTGCAATTAATTTTGTTGCAGGAGTCATCCATGCCAAACCCTCAAGAGGCAGAGTGGATGAAGTACTCTTCCTTCTGGCCTGACCCTGACAACCCAGATCATCATGGGTAGAAGAGCACACAAAAAAGAAATATATTAATAGAGAGAGAATAATAAACTCACGGTCATCGATCACAGTCACAGACTCACAGTCACAGACAACATTATTGTCATCAATCATCATTTGTATTTTCCCACCACCATCTCATGAAGTTGCTTTCGAACGTGAGAAGCCAAGAAGTTATAACCATCCATGGTTTCGTTTGGTCACCAACTTTTTTCTTTCTTCTCTCTCTCGGCTTTCAACTGAACTAACTGAGCAAACGGTCCAATGTTGGAAAGGAAAGAGAAAAGAGGAGAAAGGAAAAAAGGGGGGAAAAGTAAAAGAAAAGAAAGAAACGAAGGAAAGGCTGCATGCTGCTCTCTCTTCTGACAAAATAGAAGGAGAAACCGAAGACCCAAAGCAAATCCATTGTTATTCTCTTCGTGCATGAAAATCATCACCATTATCATTGCACAATATAATCTTTATGGGCTCTATCTTATTATTATTTTATTTTTATTTTTTAAATGTTTGTATAATGTTTCTTTTTTCTTGTTCTTTTACAGAACAAAATACCAAAGAGTTTGCGCCAACTAATGCAACATATACTTTGTTAATTGTGCTCTAGCTTTGGTCAGTGGCTTTGTTAGTAAAATATCAATAGGGTTTCACATTGTTTCTCTTTATAGAAATGTAAATGTGTTATTATATTAAGACAACACAGTAACTTTTTTCATAGTGCTTTGCTTTTTGTCCACTTCTTTCAAGTTTCAATGTTATTGGAAAATAAATCCATAGAAACCAAAAGGAAAAAGGAGAAGAAAATTAAGAAAAGTATAACACATAAGGAACTAATTCTTAATGATGTCATGAGATATATATATATATATATATGCAATTGTTTTACTCATATGGTATATGGATAACTTTAAGACATATCTGGGACTAATTTGATAACCATTTTTATTTTTTATTTTTCAGTTTTTAGTTTTTAGTTTCACATCTTTTTTTTTAAATGAAAACTGAAAACTTCGTTGGTAAACCATTTTTAGTTGTAAAAAAAATGAAAACTGATAATTAAATTTGAGTCAAAATTTGAAAAATCACAAAGGTAGCTTTAAGTTTTTTGTGTTTAGTTTTTGTTGAAAACTGAAACCAAATAACAAACAAGTTTTCAATTTTTAAAAACAATGAAAATTGAAAAACAAAATAGTTATCAAACAATTCTTTAATATTTTTTTATATGTTTTCCATTTTCTTTCGTAATGTATATACGCATATATCACTAAATATTTGCTAGTAAAGATCGAATTATCTGGATGGCTTCCAAATTAACAACAAATGCGAAGAGATTTCTGGCTCATATACTATTGTCTTGAGTGCTTGCATTGCTCTAGAATACAGATGTTTTCCCATTATGAAAAGGGAGTTTGCTTTCTATTTTTGTTAGGACAGAAACTTTACACTGTTGGTTCCCCATGCCACCAATTAAGTGGCTTCTACTTAACTCTTAAAATTAATTAGGGTAATTACATTTTATGTCACTCCTTAACAAGTGATCCAAATGGAATATATCCACATCTTAGTGGAAGTTGCACCCTAATTGGTCTTCTTTTATTAAAACAATGATATCACTATTGGTGGATTTCGAAGTCGAAGTGCATGCATGGCTTTTATGCTTTCTCTTAAAGGCCGTACGATAAGTGGTTTTCCTATATTTGAACCAAGGTCTAAAATATCGATATTATCGGTGAAATATCGCCGATAATATCGTTTTTTTTAGATAGCGATATTTTCACATTTATACACTTAATTATCGTAAATATATCGCGATATTATCGATAATATTGCGATATTAGCGATAATATCGCCGAGGCTCCGTCGTCGCAACGGCAGCCGAGGCTCCGTCGTTGCAGCTGCCAAGATTTGCGCCTCTCTCTGCAATCCACGCTCAGACCCATCAAAATGAGCAATCCCTTTTCTCCGGAGGTGGCCGGAATATGGGTTGGGTGTCCTTGGGGTCATCGGG
>JAOTRO020000001.1:2614584-2636064 GCA_028566515.2 Pyracantha coccinea | reverse complement strand
AAAAAAAATTAAAAAAAAAACCAAAAAAATAAAAACCACCCACTCCCCCCACGCTCTCTCTCCCTCTCTCCTTCTCATTTTCTAAAAAAATGTGTTCATACACACAAAGTGTGTAGGCAAATGCTAGTTAATTAGTAAAAGAAACTAAATACCAGATTATTCTGTTATGTATTAGGCCTACCCATGTTACATAAGCCCAGTCCAAATATTGGGAGAAAAAAGGTCTAAACTATCACAGTTTTGGGCCCTAAGATTCAATCTATCATTTCAGAGTCCAAATTGTTGGTTTTAATCTCAAAACACCTCTAAAAAGATCCAAACCAAAAGACCCAAGTTCTATCTTTTGATTTATTTTATTTTTATTTTTTTTGTACAAATGATGTTTCGAAGGGAGATTCGAACCTAAAACTTCTAAGTGCATAACTAGATGCTTGTAACCACACGTGAGCTACAAGCCCTAAACAACTGATTCTCAACATTCCTGAAATTCGACGTGAAAACAAAGTACCCATTGACGTCCTCCTCCTAAAAAAAAATCTTGATTTCTTACCTAATATTCACATGCAGCCTTGATTCCTCCATTTTTTTAAATTTTTTATACTGTTGGGTATCACAAATGAATAGAGAAAAGTTGGCGTAAAAATTCTTGTGGCCAACATTTTTATAAATAAAAAAACTAGTTTGCAGGGCCACTTAGAGTGTCTGCCATCCAATACAGAGATTCAACTCCAAGTAGAGCATGCCCTTGCCTTTTGAATCATATTCACATCATGAATCCCTTTGGGTTTCACACTGCATGTTCTATATTATGCCTACAATAGTGTGTAAGAAGTTACACAGAATTAACGGAAGGTTGAATGCGTTAAAGATTCAATGTATACTATACACCGGTGCATACTAAATGTCAAGAGAAGCTCCGTTCGTTTGACAAAACAAGCAAATGATTTAAACCATCTCGTATTTGGGATATACTCCGTTTAATTCTTGGATAAGAGTTGTGGTGCTTGTATGTTAGTTTTGACAGCTGATATTTGGAAACACATCACAAGGAAGTTTATAGTGCGTAACGTTTAGTGTTTTTTTGAGAAAAATTTGGATACGTTTGTTTGACCACGTCATTTTGTATGACATTTTACCAAAGTCACATATTTCTATATTTTAGTCTCATTTAATTTCGGATTAATATCACCTAATAACAATTGCCCTAATCAACCAACCCTACCCAAAATTTATGCCCTTTTTTAGACACATAGAAAAAAATAAATGAAAGTAAATGATATTATCTGAATAATGAGCCTAGTTATAATACAAGCCTACAATAGGTGATGTTAGCCTAAGGCCCTAAAGTGTTTATTTCCTTCTCATTCACCTTTATCTCAATGATAAGGAATTTGGAATCTCTTTGAAATTTACTGTCCGGACCATGATGATTAGAAAATTTAGGTCCTTAATTTGTGTGAAAGAGAGATTAAAGTCGTTAATTTGTTAGAGGTCAGCAATCAAAATAAATTAATAAGGATCGTCGGATTTCATTTGAGCGGTCCAAATTGTCTGACATTTAGACTCCAAACAATGAACTCTGTCCAATGATTAGGACCTAAATCATATCATTACGCAAGCTCATATAGACTAATTTGGCCCTGCTCATTTATTTTGGTGAGTTTACTAATTGACCAACCTACTGACCCAAACAGCTCTATAACCAAAAGCAACTCACCAGCCTGTTCTGCCACCATGAAAACCAAAACATTAAAATAAAAATAAAAAGCAAGTAAAACATTTTATCTCACGACAATGCCATTGTGACAATATCTTGATCATGAGCAGTATTATGTTACGGAGATATTAATGCAACAATATCTCGATCATGAACACTTTCATGTGACAAATATATCACTACAATTAGGTTTGACAATTTCTCACGCGAAAATAATAGGTTTGAGTCAACTCATTAACTAGTATGGTCGTTATTGGATAACCCATTAAGAACCCGTCAAAGAGGCGGTCGTTATCGTGTCACCCATTAAGAGCCTAATAAGATATTGTTTGCCAGATTTAGACAATAGTCATGACAATTTTTTACATACCCCTTAACCCGACACGAAACGGCACGATCCGTTAACGAATCATGTCATTCGCAGGTCACCTGTTAAAAACTCATTAAAATAACGAGTTTGACAAGAAATTGTCCATTAAGATAATGAATATGACATGAACACAACAAACACAACCCATTAACGAGGTCTACTACGGTGATATTTGAAGACGACGACGTATTTTACTCCAATTCAAGACCATATAAACCCCACCAGTTTCTATTATCTTCAATGCTGCAAACCATATTTGGACAACTTTACAAGTACACCCAGCAAATCAGCATTATAGTGTTTTCTCCACTGAAAAAATGGAGAAATGGTGGTTTATAGCACTTGTCATACTGATTGCTATCCCCACAGAAGCTGGGTTTAATGTGGGCGGTGGAGTTGGTGTCAATGTAGGCCCTGTTGGCGGCGGCGGCGGTGTTTGGATTGGTGGAGGAATCAATGGAAATGGGAATCCCCCATTCTCATCTGGGTCTTCACCTTCAGGCCTCGACAGAGCTTTCACCGCCCTGCAGGCGTGGAAATCCGCCATCTCCGACGACCCATCAAAGGTTTTAGACTCATGGGCCGGCCCGAATGTGTGTTCTTACACAGGGGTTTTCTGCTCGCCGGATTCTCAAGAAGTTGCAGGCATAGATCTCAACCACGCCAATCTCAAGGGCAATCTCGTCCAAGAGCTCTCTTTTCTCTCTCAACTCTCTCTCCTCCACCTCAACAGCAACAGATTCTCCGGCCAAATCCCCGAAAGTCTCCAAGACCTCACAGCCCTCCAAGAACTCGACCTCAGCAACAACAACTTCTCCGGCAGCTTCCCAACGGTCACATTACAAATTCCGAACCTCATCTACCTCGACCTCCGATTCAACAGCTTCTCCGGCACGATCCCGGACGAGCTCTTCAACCGGAAACTCGACGCCATCTTCCTCAACAACAACAATTTCGAAGGCCAAATCCCCGAAAGTTTAGGAAACTCCCAGGCCTCCGTCATCAATTTCGCAAACAACCAGCTCACCGGCAACCTCCCGGCCAGCTTCGGCTTCATGGGAGCGAAGCTGAAAGAGGTTTTGTTCCTTAACAACCGGTTAACCGGCTGCATTCCCGAAGGAGTCGGGATCTTCACAGACATTAAGGTTTTCGACGCGAGCCATAATTCTCTGATGGGTCATCTCCCCGACACGATTTCTTGCCTGGAAGACATCGAAGTTCTGAACTTGGCGCACAACAATCTGTCGGGGGTGTTGCCGGACTTGGTGTGTTCGTTGAAAAGCCTGGTGAATCTGACCGTTGCTTTCAATTTCTTTTCCGGGTTCAGTCAGGAATGTACGAAGTTGTTCCACCGGAATGTGGGGTTTGATTTCTCCCTGAACTGCATTCCCGGGTGGAACATGCAGCGGCCGGTGCCGGAATGCTCTCTGATTCCGGGCGGCGGGTTGAACTGCCTGAGAATTCCGGGGTCCAAGCCTCTACTATGTGGGTCCCTCTACACATCGTCTTCTACTTCTCCATAAAAACAGGAGATTTCAGTCTTTTTGTACAACTTTATCTACTATTAATTGCGAATTATGACTCAAGATTCCTGAATCCTACTGATTTTAATTTCTTTATTATTAACTCTGTTTTCATCTGGAATTAGAATATCCAGAAATGCTTTTAATTTAATAAAAAGAAAACTAATGAAAATGATTTGAAAATTTTGAGCATTAACGATAACGAAAAAATAAAGGGTAAAATGAATAATAGTAAGATTGACTTTTTAGTGGAAAAATTGTGGTTTTTAGTTAAAGTGAACAGTACTATGAGCTTTTTCGTTAAAATTCCCTTTAATAAAAGCAGATTATATGATTAGCTTTGTATTTCAATTAGAGATTTTTCAATGTGCTGGCAATGCTACAGTGTAATAATGTAATTGTTTGAAAATTTAATCATCCAATTGTATTATTTATGACACTTTCTGTAACAACCATGTTTCCGTCACTCAAAAATTCTTGAATTCAGTAATGGAAGAATCGTAAGCAGAATTAGTGGACTACATAAAAAGAAAAAAAGGAACTTTAACGAAAAACTTCAAGTACTGTTCACTTTAACGAAAAACCATATTTTTACACTAAAAAAACAATCTTAGTACTATTTACTTTACCTTTTATTTTGTTTTTATCGTTAAAACTCAAAGTTTTTAAACATTTTTTATTAAACGGCTTGATTCTGTTTGTCATGTGACATTCTTATGGAAATTATGTGAGATTTTGTGGCACATTGGGATGTATGTGTTTATCGGCTTGTGTCACGTGACTTGTTCTCAACTTTGGAAATCTTGTTGTGGCATTCCCAATTAAGTGCTCATATAATTAAAAGCATTCGTCTTTATCGGTGGTTGTTGAACAAGGATGTTTGGAAACTTTGCATGATTCTCTTCTACCTAAAAGTAAAAGGTACTCCAACTCAACTAGAGAATAGTTTAAGAAGATTTTTTTAGGCTTAAACAAAGTGTTTTCTAACCGTCAAAACGCTTTTAATCATGTTTAAATAGAAAAATTTTAAAAGCGTTCGTAGATTATAGAAGTGCTTTTTGAATAATAAGCTTCTTTATGAAATTTTTTTAAGTGTTTTTTAAGAAGCATTTTGATTTTCAATAAAAATGATGACATGTTGATAATATGAACAAAGGCTTAAGGTGTTTTATGACGGTAAAAAAAAGCTTTTAATTACGTTTATTTAATAAATCATAAAAGCGAATTATGAAGAAACAAAAACTTTCAAGTGTTTTTTTTCTTTTCAAGAAGCACTTTTGTTTCCTACAGAAGCAATCATAAACAGGCCTTTGAGTTATGCACAAGCAATTCTAGGATCAATCATGTACAAACTTGGTCTAATCATCCCCACAAGCGAGCGCCACTGTTCCTGACACTCCTCTTCCCATTCGAATCAAACAAGGCATATGCAACTCTAAATCATGCTGACTTTCAAACCACTTGAAAAGATGAATACAAAGCTTCTAAATTATGCCGGATTAGCAAAGGAACGATGGCAACCAATACACCAATGTAATCTGAATGTTGGTATTTGCTAGGCAATGTAATACATTGGGTTTGGAAGTTTAAACGATCGTTGAGCAGTAGCAAAACCTATCAAATCACTCCATTGATCTCCCGAGCTCCCGTGAATTCGATAACCTTCGTTTATCAAGTCCGATCTCTTCTGGGATTTGTAGACTGTGGCCGGTGTTCCTTGATCGGAAGGTCCTCTGTATCGTTAACCAAACATATCAGCAATCCTGACAGCAGAGTTACGAAGAAATGGAAGGAAAAGGGAAAAGGAAAGAAGGAAACTTAGCCCCCATTGTACCTCAGTAGCAGCCTCTCCCAATTGTTGTAACCTGCATATAGAAGGTTTCTTGCGGTGGCGTTTCTCTGATGTTCGCTCCGCCCAGTTAACAGAAACATCTTGAAACCCAACTGCTCAAGCTCTTTGTATAGATTTAAACTTGCTGGGAGAGCAGGGGCCTCAGCCAAATCCACCCACTCATCGAAAAATGCTTCATTGAACGTCTCCGATCTGTGTCCAAAAGAATGTAGACCTTGTCAAATTTCATCTTACGAAACACTTAATCAATTAAGACAACTAAAAACATTGATGTAATCTACTAATCCTGGATAACTAACTCTGGTTGAAGAACATAAAACCAGACCTAAACCAGGTAAGAGTATCTGTCGGGAAACCGAGCAATACGTTTTCAGAGTGTTAACTCTCAGTGATAAGATGGATGCTTAGGACTGGAAGGCAATGAACAATATGCTGATTGTGCAATCCACCCACACTTCAGCTATAAGTTCCTTTCCCCGTAAGTAAATTAGAAAAAACACCCCGACAACAAGTTTTATGCGACTCATCTATCTACTTGTCACTCTACTTGAACCTTAGTTGTGAAATTCCTTTTGCCTTTCCTTCGTTACCGAGTTAGTTGGGTTTTCTTTTCCTGGTATTCAATTTGAAGTGTTTTTCTCTAAATAATGTTACCAAACGCTTACATGTGAAAAGCGGCAAAGCCCTTCATTTTTCCACAGCAAACTGCATTTACTAGCATAAGTTATTCAAGTCCAGGGAACATATCTCCTTCTCACATCTACAAGACTACAACTATAGGTGAGACAGGTGAGAGCTCACTCAGGCACAAACTAAAAGGGAATATGCAGCATCATCTTTTACATGCATTGGTCATAAGTTAACAAACCAGATGACCAACAAATAAACCAACCAAAAACAAGGCTACAGAAATGTGTCCTCGAAAAAGTAGAAAAGCCATTGTGTAGTCCGGCATTTCCTTGCTTTAGCTTCACTTAGCACGTGATCTTAACGTTGTACACGTAAGAGGATATCTCTACAATTATAAGGCATATTCTCTCCTAATAAAGGCTCTCTTATGCGTGTTTGTTCACATGCTTAGACATGACTCAAACTCTCGTGTACAAAGCACTTATCACATGACGCAAGAGAATATATTCGCAATCGTGTGATGTATCCTTTCCTAATAAAGACTCTTGTGCATGTTTGTTCACATGCTTAGACATGACTCAAATTCTCGTGTACATAGCTGCACTTATCACGTGACACAAGAGAATATATCTGCAATCATGTGACATATTTTCTCATAATAAAAGCCCTCTTATGCGTGTGTTTTCACATGCTTAAATATGACTCAAATTCTCGTGTGTGAAACATTTACTACGTGACAAAAGAAGATATACTCACAGTTGTGTGACATATTCGGCTCTCTTGTGTATGTTCGTTCACATGCTTAATGCATGACTATAAAGCTAACTGATGCAACTCTAAGCTATTGGGCTTCGATTATAACTAGTAGGATCACCTATTGTTTTGTTATTATTATCTATTAGGCCCGTCTTCATTTCAAACCCTACTATTATTGGATATATTTAAACTCTTTTTCTAATATAAAAAATACTATAAATGAGTATATGAATTTACTTCGATTTCGTTTCCATTTTCTGCATTTACTTTCTTGCAATTTCTCTTTTATCATGTCTGATCCTATGATTATCACCAACAAATTCAACTTTCACCATCAATTCCAATTATTCCATATATTTATACTATGGGGGTGCTGCACCCTAGCATGCATCACACAGCATGCTATCACATCTACCTTACGTGGCAGCCCCTCATTGGCTAAACACACCTGCCAATGAAGCATCAACCACATGTATATGCCGCAGCAACCCCGACAAGGCATACGTTTCCTGGTTTCCAACCCCACAACAATTTAATTTGCAGTAAAAAATCAAACCAATCATAACGGACGGCTGTGATCGATTGGAGCTTACCCGAATCCATGGGCCTGATAGTAGGCCAAATTGGAAAGCAGAGTCTCGTCGATGTCGAACACCCACGCGTCCTTCCCATCGCCGCCCATCGTCACCCCCTTCGCGAAGCCCAGCGAGTAATTCGCGACGGACGCCAAGTCGGACGGGTACCGGTCGCCGGTCATGTAGTCCTGGACGAATCGGACGCACCTGGAGGGAATGTTGGACCAGGTTCCGGCGTCGTTGGTCTCGATGGAGAATCTCCAGCTGTCGCAGTAGAGGCTGTCGTCGGAGGCGGCGAAGCGGTGTCGTTTCCTCGGCATTTGGATGACGGATTGGGATGATAAGGAGGCCGGAATTGCGAGGAGGGTGACGAGGAGGAGAAGGCGGTTGCAAACGGAGGCCATTGATGAACCCAGAAAGATCTTTGCGGGAATCGGAAAGAGCTTTCTGGTTTCGGATTGAAAATCGAGAAGGAGGGAGGAGGAGAGACTCCGAGAGAGCTTTTTTTATTTTTTTATTTGGATTTTGTTCTGTTCATTTACGTACAAATTTTGCCGCAAAAAGAACAAAATTTACCGCATTTTCGTTTGGTTTTTTATTTTTTGGGTAAATAATTATAATTTCGAAAATGAAACTAAATCAAATTTACTACCACATCAATTTTGGAAAATCTTATCAGAACAATTAATATTAGTTTTATCACAAAAAAAAAATCAATTTTAGAAAGCAAATCAGATCAACGGGTTTAATGATTTAACAAAAACACCATCAATTTTAAGATATTTACAAACAATATTAATGGTATATCGAATCAAACTTACTCACAACACTTTGTAATAGATCATAACTTAGTATACGTCGCTCCTATTCATGTGAGTCACATATGAAATCTCCTTTAAATGAATAGAGATTGCATGCCTTGAGAGCAACACAGACACGCGAAATAGTTTTTCTTTTTATTTAGATAATATGTGTTTTTGTGTGGCCACCTTATTGGATAATTATATAATAATCTTAAAAAAAGGATACACCAATGAATTTGCCATTACAATTCACTCTTTTGAAAGCTGAGAAGACTCACAGATAGCAATTTGTAAATTTTTTGTATACCGATGACAGAATAAATGATGTAATATTACAAGGTGTAACCAACGCCAAAACCACAGGCACAATCAAACCAGAAAAATCAACATCAAAGAATGTGGAGAAAATATAATCAGAATCAAAGAATGTGGAGAAAAAAAGGAAATAAAAAATAAAAAAAATTATACATAATCAGTGCTCAAACCAACAATTCCTCACAAACTGAGCAAAAACTAATTGGTTGTCACAGCGGCAGAGAGGATAAATTAGTAAGAAAATTAAGGATTTAAACAAGTTTTAATTAGGAGAAGCAATTCTGTTCGTCATGGCAGAGCTCCTTTCGGAGTTTATGCGAAAACAGCCGGCAAGCGTCCATGCTGAGATCAATGGCGGCAGAAAGCGCGACGAAAAGAGCAGCATCAGCCATGCAAGTAACATGCTGCACTCCTACTTGTACCACAGGCTTGCTAACTTTCCCTTCACCTTCCACGGTTGAACCCGTCACGAAACCTTTCACCGGTGACCTCGAATTCAAACCCGAATCTCTATTTAACCTACTGTCGATGCAAAATTCTCCGCCCTTTTTGACGCTCATTGTGCCTTCGGCAATGGTAATGCTGCTGCTAGGCCCGTTGTCAGTGACAAGCTCAAACTTGTACCCCAAGCCATCAATAGGCCCTCTCTCGCGCCATGCCTCAAGACGGCCCCATGGCTTCCAGCTGCTGATTGAGAAGCCATGGGGTCGGAGAATGAGCCACGCTCCAGGGTTTGACCTGGACACACGGTCAGTACCCGGGGAGGGTACAAAGGGGGTGATCATGGAAGCGGCCGCCACGGGCGAGCCGGATAGGTCGTGAATTGTTATCATCCACCCCTTTCTTTCCCTCCCTGGCCTTTCTCCATCACCAGATAGTGTTCTCATCCATCCTCTGTTAATGGTGGTAAAATCTGATTGGAGTGATCTGCAGATTACACACAAAATCAATAACTAATTAATCATTACGATCGTATTAATTTAATTAATCTTAAACAGAACGGAGTTGTCAAACAGGAATATAATCTTAAACAGAACATGTAGAATATGAGACCAAATATATTTGCACATGGAGGGAAGTAGTTGACATTTTCTGTTTGACTAGATATGCATTGCAACTACCAATAATTATTCAAAGTTCTTATCGTTTCTAAAAAAATACTTTCAAGATTCATCCTTTTGAAACCAAACAACCAATTTATACGGACTTGACTGCAATACAATTCGTGTACTTTGTACAACCAACGATTAACAGTCATCTATGTTGCAACGACATTTAATGACCACATCTGACCGTCAATGGATAATGTATTGAGTACTTTAATGTATCTTAGCTAGTCTCGGAGTTCATTTCTCTTCTCTGAAATATATGATTGAACAAGAACAACTAATATATTCAAAAACAACATCAAAGCCTTTTTCCACTAAGTAAAATCAGCTGTATGAATCCTAAAACACCACTACTCTTGGTTTTGCACACTAGCATTGTAGGCAACATATGCATGGAGTCCTTGATGTTTTAGTCAAAAATACTTAAAGCTCCGTTTTAATATAAAAAAAAGAAAGAAAGAAAAAGACCACTTGAGCCATTGTTATTGCACTCGACAGCTATTCCAATACAAGTATTGAGTTTTTTTTTCTGACAATTTGATTTTTTTAAGTGTTTCTTGTTAATGTTATCAGGACGATTAACCCAATTCAGTAGAAAAGAAGTAATTCATCAAAGAAAGCACATGGAGAGGCACTAACTAGCAAGCCTAGCATGAACAAGAAACGTCATATTCCAAAAAATGAACCAATGGGCATGTGATTCTTGGACACCAGCTAAGATACTGCCACTCCCAAATGCCTAATCCAAAACGCAAATCGTGAAAAACGACATAGATAAAAAAGTAGGTAATGTTATCTGCGTTTTTACTTCTTATACACTATTTTTAAATTTTAATCATCGGATCAAATAAATTGAAGACGATCACTGATAAAAAAAAATTAACAAAAGTACGTAAGAGATAAAAATAAATGTAAATAGCATTATCCAAAATGTAACTCACCCAAAAAACAAACGCTAGAAAAAGAAAAAAAAAATACATTTACATATTCAAGTTAACCACCACTTAAGGCACACGTTAGCTAAAGTAAATTATTCTGGACTATATTGCGCCAGAACCGCAAGTAAAGGAAAACTCACCGGTTTCTCGAGTTACGGTCCGCACTGAACTTGCAGCTAAAAACGGGCTGTCGTATGTCCCGCCCCTGAATCTGGAAAACCACGGGGCTGCACTCCGGCTCACCACCGAACTGGAAAACGAACCGGGGGTCTGGTTCAGCTCGGACCGTCAAGTGCAGCCTGGCGGAGGGCTTGTCGCGGTCCTTCCCTAACTTCACCCACCCGCTGTGGATCACGGTCGGGTGAGCCGCCGAGTCCAGGTCAATGCTGAGTTGGACTCGGCCTAGCAGCTTCCCGCTGGTGACGCCGCATGTCTGGCCCATCCGACCAGTATAAACAGAGACCCGAAGCGCGACGGGCTTCCCGGCGAGCCTCCGGAGCATGGTGGGGTCCACGTGGAAGCCGGGAGCCGAGGTGTAGGAGTCGGGCGGGGAGTCGCCGGCAGAAGTGGAGAGGTTGAGAAGAGCGGTTTGGGGAGGGAAGTTTTTGATCTTCAGCTGGCAGAAGCAGGGGGTGGTGGAGGAGTGGACTCCGGGACCGGCGGGTCTGGTGGCGTGGGGGAGCTTGAGAGCCAGAGAGTCGACATTGAGACGTACGAAGGGGCATGGATCCATTGAGTTTTTGAGAAGTGGGAGTGGAGGAGGAGGAGGAGACAGCTTTTTGGAGTGAGGGGACTGAAAAATGGTGGTTGTGTTGTTGGGATTATATTTGCTTGCATGTTACCATTTGTGGCGTTTCACTTTTTTGTTTCCATTTTTTCTTTATGTTTTTATTGTGGAGTGGATATTCTCTGTATTTTATTGTCGCCAGGTGAGATTGTATTTTGGTGTGTCATTTTTTTCATTTTATTATATTTTCTACTACAATTGGTGGACTATTTTGCTTCCTAAAAGCGTTTGTGATTTTAGCAAGTTTTTTTTTTTTTTTTTGTATGTATATCAGATTGTAATTTGTATGAATCAGGAAAAATGACATACTTCTTTGAATAGAGAAGTCGTGAATTCAGAAAAATGAAATAAAGAACATGGTAAGTCAAAATAATCTCATGTTTTGGTAAACGTATAAAATCATAATTTAAGCATATTCAAAAAAACAATAATCGATATGAAAAAGGAGTGAAATACGAATTTCATCGTATACCAATTTACTAAAAAAAAAATTGCCACAACTCATTGCAAATTTCGAGTTTTTGAATTTTTTTTTAAAAAATATTTCTCTAACTTCGACTAAATCTAAATGAGTAGACATACTCACCTTATTGTCAATAGTTAACCAATATCGGAATTGTCAATAGTCAAACAATATCGATATTGTCAATAATCAACTAATATCGATATTGTCAATAATCAACTAATATCGATATTAATATATCCATCGATATTTTCATAAATTGCATATCAATATTTTCACCTATTTTTACTTGTATTGATATTTTAAACACTACATCAATCAAACAAATGATTATACAATATGGATTAACAGTCTGACAATTGGAGTTGAGTTGGCGATTGACTCAAGAGTCAAGACATAGAAAGTGATATGAAAAGGATAAAAAGGGATGGGGAAAGGATAAAACGAAAAGGACCAAGAGAAGGAAAATGAAGTGGATCCCACAAGTGTGCCAAGTGGGGTCAGAGCACAGCTTGGCAAGGGCTGTCACCACGTTGTTCATTCAAAAGCCTGGACTGCCTGGATTGGATTTGATTGTTGTGTGACCATTTGTCTTTGCAAAACGACTTGCAACCACTCGCCGGAAATAAAAGAAAGCACTAGAAGCTCCCCACGTGGGTTTTCCTTTCTGTTGGCGCCGTCTAATCGGCGTTCAGGACAGTTGTTTTTTATTGGATCAATTTTCATAACACATATACACCGTTATTGAAAGATTCCGTGCAAATATTTTCATTGTCAACTTGATTAAGCAAAATATGACAAATGATTCATATTTTTGAGGAAATTTTTTTGTTGCTGATCATTTGGATAGCTTAAGCTATAATATGAATTTGGGGTTTGCAGTTCTTATGATCCTTCTATGTGGATTCGGATAGTGTTGATGGATGATTGCTCAGGGATCTCCAAGACTCGTTTTGTTTGTTCTGACTTTGTTTCTTAGTTTTGTTTAAAGTTTTTAACCCCCTTATTTAACTCGAAATAAAAAGCGTACACAGTACAACATAGTGTCAATATTCTCGTGCTATGAAAGTCCATCCATCTTCGACCGCGTTAACATTCTTAACCCTTCATTGGGTGTTGAATTATTTGCTCCTATGACATATTAAGTATGATGACAACTAAACGTCATGAATATTCATCTCATATTTTCAACCATTTCCCTCCCTGTATTTTCTGCTTACTTGTCATTAGATAAGTCATAGGAGAAAATAATTTTGTGCAGAAACCTATTTATATCTCAAGAAAAGTGAAACTTCAAGCTAACAAGGCTTTCTTTTTTGCGGAAGTCAGTGAAAATTGTTTATTGTACATAGTCTTACCTTTATATCGCATGAATTAAGCATATCTATCAAAGACAATTTGAAGGAAAACAAAATGCGCCAACTTAGCAATATGCGAACAAGTGAACAAAAGATTGGTGTGAATTCATAACAAAAATTCTAATTGGTCCACAAAATTAAATGGTCAACACAACTAAGTTTTATTCAAGGTGCATGAATGGCCCCAAGAAAAGAAATTTAATTTCTCGAGTGTCAATATTAATTAAATGTCATGTGCAATGTTTTTTTGGGGGTGCATTTTGGAATGTTTTTCTTTTAATCCATTTTGTCACTAGTGGGGGAGGTTACTTGATTTTATTTATAAAAAAAAAAAAGAGAGAAAATTATTGAAATTTAAAATGATGAGTTAGTATAGTTTAGGCGAGCAAGAAAACACATCAACGCTCAATAATCGGCTTCAATTTTTCAAGCTACTATTTTCTTGTGCAGAGTGATAAGGCACAACTCGATAGAAAGTTCTCTAATCCCACTGATAAACTACTAACTCGATAGAACTAACTCTTTAAAGTGCTTTTAAAATGAGTAAAACTGTTGTCGGATAGCAAAAATTTAACAATTTTTTAAGAAACAATTCAACGTATTTTTTTTTTCCAAAAGTATTTCCCACAAAAATGTTCATGAACAACAAAAATGCTTTTTAGAGAAGCATTTACAAACTGCGAAACGATAGAAATAAGACAGGTAATTTACTTGATTAATTAAACCTTCGTGATTTTTTGGTAGTAATTAACCTTATCCAATTCGTCACCGGTGGGCACACATTAATTTGTGGGGAGCAAGCGTGTAGGTATACCACATTTGATTGTTTGGCAATGTCTCCTTCAAACCATGATGCTTGTTGCATCGCTACGCTTCCAATGTTTCACTCCTATAAAGCTATATAATAATAGTTTCTCATCTTTGTCTTCGTAGTGATAGGGATGTTGGAAGATAGATCATATGGTAAAAAATTTAGGATTCAAAGCCATGTGGTGAAGTTCGTTAAGATTTAGGTCCAAAATTAAAAATTTCGTCAACTCTCAATTAATTGTTAGCACGTGAGCTACACATGTGAGAGCAAAATGGAGAGTTGACATAACTTTATCTTTTTAGCCTCACATGTGAGAATTACGAGCTAAAAATTACAGATAGTTGATAAAACTTTTAATTTTGAGCCTATACCCTAATAGACTTCATCGCATGATTGTAAATTTCTATTTTTTTAATACATAAACTATCTTTCGACTACCCTCTCACTGCGGAGCTTATTAATCCAATTAAACCTAACCTTTAATCCCACATCCTTAATTAATTATTAGCCAAAAGTAATAGGCTAATAGCAACAACAATATTTGACAATATAGTACCACTCTGTCGGCTGGCTTTGCTTTGTGTTGCAGGGACAAGAAGCATCATGGGGCTTGTGAGTTTACAAACTTATTTTCAAGCACTTATTAAGAACTGATGTAATTAATCCGTCCGTAGCAAGATCAGTCGAACTTTTGATGTGAATGCTTGGTCTAGCATCGAGTACTTCTAGTTGTGTGAAACTAAACGAGAGTTGATAAGTGGAACCAATGTGAGAGTAACGTGTGAAATAAAACGAAAGTTGAACTGTCATCAAAATGTGAGAGTAAATGGTATACCATACATTAAGGTGACTATCATGTCTAAAGCAACGCAAGTCTTTCCTTTTTAATGTGAAGGCACGCTAGAACCAAATCCTCCTTATATTTAAGCGTGAAATTGAACGAAAGTCGATCTCTCATCATCATGAGGACGAGAGTAAATTCTTTACCATCAAAGCTTTCGTCGTTGTAATTAGGAAACTACTATCACATGAATCATAATTTTCACTCATGTTTACCTGTTTTACATTCATTCCTTTGTTTCTAGTTTTGGAATTAAATAAATTAAAAGAGAATCAAGAGACAAAAACAAGATGATATGAAAAACATAAAACGGCTCGTGTTATCCACACACTCATTTTTACTTCTCAAACCTCCCTTAATTTTCTATCACCCGATCGAATGAATTGAAGAAGATCAGTGATCAACAATTAACAAGGGTGCGTAAGAAGTAAAAATAAAGTGTGGATAGCACTATCCATAAAAAGCGCAAACAAAGGAATTGAGAGTGCGATAGAAGAAACCGGAAGTGTGAAAATCAAATGCCCTAGCTAGCTAGTACACATTGAACGTGTAGTGCATGAAAATAACAGTGTATGATGCATCCATTTGGTTCTAGTTTTGCCCCTTTTGTCCTTTTACAAAACCAACTCAGGTGACTTTTCCTTATAACATTTCCAGGCAAGCATTTGAGCAAAGCAACATGGTGTTGCTGGTGAAGATATCAATTAATATATAAGAAGTTGACAGCAGCAGCAGACAGGTCATTTGGGCACACTGTATAATCTCCTACGAAGATTGGGTAGGTTTGGTTTGGTCCACCGGGACCATAATTGGTGCAGTGATGATATTCTTCTAAATCAAACCATAAATTGTGGAAATTTAAGACTAACTAATTCTTAATCATGCATTAGGACCCTCTAGAACCCACTGCATAATGATCAGTTCGGTGAAACGTATGATGAAGATATGTCTCCCTATAAAATGTTTCATGCAACTTTTTCTCTTCTTAGTCAATGAGTTGTAGGTTAAATAGCATTGTGATATTAAATCTTATAAGTGGTGGATTTCACATCGAAAAAAAAAAAAGGTTACTTTGCATGTATTTATAAGTATTTAGGTTATTCTTTATATTGACAATTGGTTTTATAGTGAAATCCAACTTTCTTTATGGTATCATATCAAGTTGATCTATGTGTGAAGTCCGATGCCCACCCGTGCCCCACATCACCCAATTATTATTGTCCACGTGCTAGACTTGAAATTCACCACACATTAGAGAGTTCCTGGGCAATGCATGAAGAGGCGCAAGGGTAGACTCGTTTAACGACAAGGGTGGTCAACTGTACACCCAAACTGTGACAAATCTCCGTACCAGACCGCATTTGCCCACCCAATAGTTGGGAAATGAAAGTTGGGGTGGGTCTGCAATATTATGCGAATGTGAAGGTAAAAGAGTTCCATATCGGTAAAAAGAAAAACCTTACAATGATTTATAAGAGGTTATGCTACTATTCATGTTGCCATTTGGTTTTATAGTGAAGCCCCAACTATCTTCATGGTATCAGAGCAAGTTGGCTCACGTGTGAAGCCCAGCGGCCACACGTACTCTACGTTACCCAATTCGGGTTGTCCACGTGTTTGCTTGAAAATTAATCACACGTGAGGGGCGTGTGAGGTTGTGAAGGTAAAAGAGTCTCACATCGATGAAAAGAGATACCTTGCAAGGACTAACATTGAACTATTCTCCAACGTTCTTCACATTTATCATTTTCTACCCAAAACTAGTGGTCATATTTAGCTTTTCTCTTCCATTTCAACCCCATTTCGCCAAAATTCACCCACTTTATGTAAATTTCTTCATCTCAACTTCCTTCTTTAATCTCTTTGACGCCACAATTGATCAGATCCACTCACCAACACAGAAATAAATTTAGGCAAGAACTCCAGACCAAATATTGAACTCCTATCAGTAACCTGTAGGCTCAGTGGCCCAGATACCCCATAGCCGGCAGATAACATTTGGGTCAATTCCCAGCCCAACTTTAATTCATAGAGCTCAACCCAAACAAGCACATACTCAGCCCAATTAACAACCCAATTGCAAGCGGTTCGCATGTGCGAGTACTAAAAAACGTGTACGAAAGCGATAGCCTTACAGAAGGTTCTGCTGTCGTCGTTTTTGTATGAGCAAGCCTCTGCTTCCCTTGCCTTCAAATCGAAGTTATTTGATCGAACCGAGCAATTAGGAACCGGACAGAGATCTCAACTGGGTCACCGCTCAAATTAGCTTTCTTCAATTCTGGTTCAGCCATGTCCTCTCCTGCCGAGTAATACTAATACCCTCTTCTTTCTTCTCTCTGTTTCGTTCTCAGATTCATAGATTATTATTATTATAAATTATTTCTGCCATTATACTTGAATTTATATATTGGGTTTTGATTTTAGTGCTGTTAAATTTTACTAGGTTGCATTATTGGTGTTTTTGTTTAGCTATGTTTTAGCAGCAATTTAAATCCAAAACTTGAGAGTTCAACTGTGTTGTGTACAACATGATAAACCTTTTTTTTTTTTTTTTTTTGGAGAAAAGATGATAAACCCAATTCTTAAATGGGAGTTCTTGAGATGCTAGTGTTGGTTATATTAAATGTTTTAGAGTGTTGGCATTGGTTTCATGGCCCTGAGGACTATGAGTTGCTGCCCCAAGAAATCGGGTTTTTGTGGTTGTGGATTGGACAGATTAGCTGAGTTAGGCATTGTTGTGGGTGTATAACTTCCAGATGAAGTTAGCATAGCAACGAGCGGTTTATTGGATTGATGACAATGTAGGGTTTGATTGATGTATTGTATATGATTTTATCTTCATAATGGCTCTGCTCCTGTCCACGATGATTGAGTACGATCATCCAGCTATCTTGTGCATCTCATTGTTTTCCCTGAAGATACAGTTGCTCTGATCACAAGTTACAACCATATATTATTTGCTTGTTTCAGATGGTATCGGTCGCTCCCACCCATAAGCAAGGCTTATGGTACCCTCTGTGTAATTGCAACGACAGCCTTTCAATTGGGGCTTTATGATTGGGAAAGTATTGCATTAGTGCATGAACTAGTATTCTCACGTTTCCAGGTATGTATCCCATCAGATAATATAAGATTTGTGCTTGGTTGTTAAGATATCAATTGGGGATTTTGAACTTCACCGTTCTTTGTAGGTTTGGAGGTTGTTTACAAACTTCTTTTTCCTTGGAAACTTCTCCATCAACTTTGGAATCCGCCTTCTGATGATGTAAGGAATAGTTCTGTAGTATACCTAGTCAGATGAACTGAAAATAGATCTTTGTCAGTCTATACTTCTGTTAGTAATAGTTCTATAGGATACCTAGTGGTACTTCTCCTTTTAGAAAGCATACAACTTTCCCTTTAATGCAGCATGTTATCTAGTGGGAGACAGATTCATACTTCTTCAACTAATGGATCAACCGATATGAATAATGGAACATAATTATTCATGCACTAATACAAGAATGTTAATTATTGCACAGAGCAAGATATGGAGTTCAACTTGAAAAGGGACCATTTGATCGACGAACAGCAGATTTCTTATGGATGATGATATTTGGAGCCACGACATTATTGGTGCGTGAGTTATCATCATCATACTTTTGCTTTTTAATCTGTTTCTTCAGAAAGGTCAAGTCTGTTTTTCTGTGGTGTCTAGGCTAACTTACAATCACATAAACTGTCTAGAAATTAAAAGGGAATTGATTTTTTTAAACTCAAAAGGCCGATTTACTTCGTTTTTACTCTTCATCCTGTATCCTTTTTATCTTCCTGTTCAGTGTCAATCTACTATTGCAACCTTTTTTTTTTGTTTTTTGTTAGGGAAATATACTATTGAAATTTTTAAACTTAAGTAAGTTGTTGCGCTTGTGATTATGTCTCATATAGTGTAGCTTGATAGGATAATGTTGTGATTGAATTGGACACCAATCATATTTCTTGTTTTCACCATGCCAATCATATTTCCTGTTTTCACCTTTACTCTTGTCTTGAAATTTTAGGTTTTATCTGTTATCCCTATATTTTATTCTCCTTTCTTGGGGATATCTCTCGTGTTCATGCTTGTTTATGTCTGGAGTAGAGAATTTCCAAATGCCAACGTCAACATATATGGTCTCGTGCAACTTAAGGTACGCACATTGGTACTCTTGGAGTCTTGGGTGCTTCTGTTTTGTAATTTATCTGCATCTACTTATTCATAATGTCTGGTGCATGCAATTTCTGTATATTGTGATTGCAGGCGTTTTATCTTCCCTGGGCAATGCTTGCTTTGGACGTCATCTTTGGTTCCCCAATTATGCCAGATCTGCTGGGAATCATTGCCGGACATCTGTTTTACTTCTTGACTGTGTTGCATCCATTGGCAGGTGGAAAGAACATATTACAGACTCCGAGATGGGTGTATCCTTACTCGATTCATTTATTTTTTCTAAGTTGCAAATTAATTCATGCAGAATCGAAGCTATCATATTGCTATTCATTCTCCTTCACATATCATCTGTTTGAACTATAGTTTCTTCCGTGCTTGCCTACTGCATTCTACTTGTAGCTCATTGCACTCAAGTTTTAGTTTCGTATTTGGATTGCTACATTAGCAATAGCATACCTAAATAAATGTAGGTCATCCACGGTCTATGTATCATAATCGTCAGCTCTTTGCAGTATAGTTGTCATTCTCTTTTCTCGTCATTGCCATGCTTTAGCGCTGCATGGTAGTAATTGATTATCACTCGTCAATTAATTGTACTCACTTGAAGGTAGTTTGTCCATAAAGATTTCCTTAACTGTTACTGAACAGTCGTAAAATAGTCGCAAGATGGAGGATAGGAGCTCCTCCACCAACTAGCCGAACCCAACAACCTCCCCCAGCTGCTTCTGGTGTGGCTTTCAGAGGGAGGTCTTATCGACTTAGTGAGTGATTGTGATCTGCAAGGGGGATGAGATTTTTCCTATCATTTCAACTTTCTCACTTTTGTGGAGGCCGAAACTAACAAGCAGAAAGGAATCAATTTAATCATAGGGCCCTAATTGTTGCAAATGTTTTCCCCACTGAGGATACATTTTCGTAGTTTGTTGAACTCGTGTAAGTTACCATGAATGCCAATGATGCAGAGAATTTTTTTTACCAATTTTTCATTCTCGGTACACCATATGTTTGAATTTAAATTTGATAGCTCAAAATTTTGTTACCAATTGATCCAACAGATGATGTATGATGATCAAACTGTCAACCTGATTAGAAATTCTTGACGCTGGACGTTCTTTTCTTCATTACAAGATGCTGTCGAAAATGCATCAATAGTATGTTCATACATTTGGCTTACAATGACAATTACGTGCTTTCTATATCATAATGACGGACATATGTCCATTCCAGAGTCGGACTACAACATTAAACAGCTTGTCGTTCTTGGTTATACAATTTTTTTGGATAGTTTGGAGATTTGAGAGAAAAAGAAAGGGAATAGGCATTTCTGTTGGCAATTTCAGGCAAGAGTATGATGGATGGATTTGGAGAGAAATGACATTTGGGATAAACAGCATTATTTTTCCAACAGAAACAGAGGGAAAATGGTCAAAGTGGATCAAAGACCAAGGATAAAGCCACACGTGGCAGCATGGAATATGAAGGATAAGAGAGTAGGGAGGTGAGCCATCAGATGAGATCCACATTTCTCTCCCCCCACATTTCTCTCTCCTCCCTCTGTTTATAATTTGCTTTCTCAAACTAACCCCAATGGAGTGACCAAACCACAACATTAATAACTCCACCAAAACAAACAAATCACTTCTTCCTTCAGAAAACAATCCTCACAGCTACCTGTATAACAACAAAGAACAGCACCACAAGCAACACAGAAGACAGATTCTTGCATTACAAGATCGAGGTAATCGAAAATGTCGTGGCAGACCTACGTGGACGACCACTTGATGTGTGACATTGACGGCCAGGGACAGCATCTCACCGCGGCTGCCATCGTCGGTCTTGATGGAAGTGTCTGGGCCAAGAGCTCTTCCTTCCCTCAGGTCCAACCCTACCCCGCTCCACCTTTCACCATTTGCATGCTTTCCTTTGTGATTTAATTTCGGAATTGTGTTTCCAGATAACATTTGGTTATATCGCACTGTAAATAGAGACGATCTTGAAGCTTTAGTCGTCATGATCAATAGTACAACGTTCACAATCTAACAACATAGCATATTATCATCGTCATCGTAGTATGTTGTTTGGTGTTCAATATAGTTGCATCACATGCTTTACTTTATCTGATTCATATATTCAAAATATCATAGGATAATGATTTCTTATCAGAAATATGTTGCCAAACAATATATATGGTTATATTGTCATAATGTGAACCCAGACACACATTCAATCATAATTAAGTCATCGTGATCAATAGTACGTGTTCATAGACAACATAATATATTTATATAGCCCTCTTTATTGTATGTTGGTTGGTTTTCAATGTAGCTGATTGCATGCAGCATTGTGAATCTGTGATTAATCTCTTCCATACAGAAATGCATGTACTTGTGGATTTAGTTAGGGTTCATTATATATCAATCTTTACTTGCAGTTTAAGCCAGAG